>JAXCLQ010010428.1:0-39133 GCA_035584115.1 Cedrela odorata
TTCTAACACTTGATACTTTAACAAGTATATTTACAATCCTAGCTACGAGTCCTACAAAAGAAATTGCGGGTGTCACACTTATGAAACTCTCACTACTATATTTATAGTTATAAGACACAAACAATACCCCTGATTGTTAGGGTAACTTATTTCACTCACATGTCGTTATCTCGTATTTTAACCATATACAACTACTTGTTGAAGAAGTATTCAAAGACTCTCACTTCATTCATTTCTCTTAATTTTATGATCATCTATATCACATATGAAGATTGATATTATCTTGACGCCCCATCAAGATAAGAGTCATTTTCTTATAAATTAGACCTCATGTAGAGCCTTCTATAGTACATCCTCCACTGTCTTGAGTTCTCTCACTCTTAGCTCGCAACTGTTCTCACCTGTATCTTCTTCTTTAGCCACCCAATGTGCAGCTCAACTTCTACAATTTAACTATTCCACCTTTCCCTCTACATATCATGTTACTGACCCACTGAGTGTATGTCAATAAGTTCGTTTACTGGTATTATAGTCTCATGACACTAATGTGTTGTCAAAACCCATGCACAATCTGTCACATTTCCACTCCGTGCCCTCATCTCAATTCCCTAATAGTATTGCCTCTTGCTCTTTTTCGCATCCCACTATCCAAAAATTGAAGCTAAAATTTCTTGGCTTTTGCGGATTCTCGCACATTGGTAGAAGATGAATTTCATTAACGAAGTTAATTATAAAATTCTTCTTCTCTCAATGAAATTTTATGTAAGAAAAAGAAAAAATTAAGTACAAAATTATCCGAATAGTATATTTTTTATTTCAAATATATATATAAAAATATTGAGATTAAAAATATAATTAGATCCAAAAATTGGATCACTGCCGTTAAAATCCCTTTAAAAATCTCAACTAGATTATTGTAACAACAAAATCAGTTGGATCATCTTTGTCTTTAATTTTTGTTAGTTAAATTATTAAACCTTACACAACTAAACAATTTTCTCTCTCTATATATATAATATTAAAAAGTGCATATCTTGTTTCATTCCGCAATGAACCTCACATATCTGTGCATTTTTTAATAATTAGTTCCAAAAATGAACTTTGGTCGTTAAATTTTAATCTATTAAAATTAGACTTCAATGTTAACAGTAACATTTTGAAAGTAATTTGAAGTTTTGTGGTGAAAACAAAGGTTTTATCACTTAAAAAACTGACTTAATTTGTGTTTTATGAATAAAATGAAGTGGGGTGAGTGGTAATATTTTAAAAATAAAGTAAATGGTAATAATTTAAACTAATTAATGAGCTGGTACAGAGGTGGAAATCTGAAAATTAAACAAAACCACAATCGACGTCATTTTAGATGGATATTGAGAAGCGTCGTATTCAGTCTATCTTTCCCTTTGTCCATTGGGAAATTACCCTTTGTGACTTTTCGAATTTCGAAGGGAAATTCTGATTGGTCCACCATAGAACCAAGGAAGATGCAGGTGGATAAGTGTTAGCCGGACATGTACGGAATCACGTGGAAATGAGTCTAGATGTTTACACCTTGTGGTCCCACTAAAGTTCATGGTCTGGAAAGCAATTGACAATCAAAAAGTGACACGTGTGAAATGCCACGTAATTCTTTTATCGATTATATTTTCTAGAGTTCAGTGTATTTCAATTCAATGATAATTATAGATTTGGGCCAACTTGAATTAAATTACAAATCCCTTGGTAAGCCAACAAGGTTAAATCCAATTTTTTTTTTTAATAAGAGAGGGTGATTTTCACACGCTTTCATAAAATTTAAAATTAAATAAAATATTTTCTTTTATTAATATTTATCTCGTGACGTTGAATTTGACTATAATATATATGAGATTCATATATATATATATATATTAATTAATTAAGTTTACAGATGTTAATATTGATAATTTTTTTTAAAAAAATTGTTATTTAATAAGATAACCAAAATACTCTTACTCTGATAAATTTGACCTTGCAAATAGAGCATTTTCTTCGATCGCCAAAGTATACCATCTAGAGAGTTTTATTGTCAGTATAAACTGTGGAAAAAAAAAACAATTATTGTCAACTTATTCTCACTTTTATAATTATGAATTATGCAATTATTGTTTTTGTAATGAAATCTCAATTCACAAGCAAGCAATAATCACTTTGCCAAAAGTTTTTGATCTAGGAGCAAGAACAACTAGTTCTCAAGCTCCAATCCCTTTTTGTAAGAAGAAATTAATCAAATTTTTTAGATTTTGTGATCTAAGAACTCTAAAAATAATTCTTTCCTATTTCAAAAATTCATATAGTCTACACGATGAAATTTACATAAAATTGTCACCTCTAAAATTATTTTTAGAGATAAATTAGCAAATTGAAATATGTCAATATTGTTAGCAGATGCAGCCAATGTAAATATAAAGAAGGTATTTTCTCTTCTTATTCATAATGCGAATCAATATACCTAATCTTTTGTTTATTTTTTTTTATTTTTTGCCATAGAAGGAGCTCCCTCTACTCTAGAATATCTTTTTATCAATTTTTCTTTTTTTTCTTTTTTTTCTTTTTTTTCTTTTGTTTTTGTTTGAAAATATATCTTGATTTAAATATAAATTCATAGTGGTTTTTCTTCTCCATTTAAATCTAAATTTGCCATGGTTATGATTGTTTTTGTTATTTCTATATTGTATAGTGTGGTTTTCTTCTAATTTTGAGGTCTCAAAGATTTCGATTTGGAAATTTTAAAATTGTAAAAAAATCAAATTTTACGATAAAATATGTCATTATATGATAAGAAGAGCCTAAATCTAGAGATGAAGGGTGATGTGAAATAGTTGAAGGGCTATTCTAAAACAACATTAAAATTCATTCAATAAATATTATTATAAAAATGATAAAGTTTATATATTTAATAGTGAATTAAGTTGATAATATATATATATATATATATATTCAACTCTTGTAGATAGTAAAGGCCGCGAAGCATTGCAAGAGGGCTCATACAGCCATCATAAAACATCACAAGACTCACGCAACCATCGTGAAACATCACATGAGGGGTCGTCCAGGAACTACCAAGCAACCAACCAGGCAGCTTACGTGGCCTCTACGAGGCATTGCAGACAGCTTGCGTGGCCATGAAAATCCTTTGTGTTGTGTTTTGTCACTTTTGTGTGCTTTTTATTTTGTAAAGAATGAAAATTGTTATATATATTATATTTATGTTTGTTAAATATAATAAATTTATGTTCAAATATTTTGTATTTAATTCTGTCATTTTTTAAACTCTTTTCCCTATAATTATTTAGTTACCATTTTTAGTTTCATCTTGTAACTATAAAAGAGTATTTTATTTTACATTATGAATATAGAAAATACAATATATTCTCTCATATTTTCTACATGATGTTAGAATCATTTAGTTGGTAGTTAATATAGAAACTCCTCTTTCGACTCTAGTGCACAAGTGCTAGTGTTCTGGAATCCTATAAGTTTCATAATCTCCTACTCCCATAATTGCTCTTCGATCTATTATCCAAGACTTTTCGTCAATCTAAACAATCAAATATTTGATAATTGAGACAAAAAAAAATCTTGTTTTCATTGTCAATTCGATCTGTCAGTGAAAATTCAGCCCCGACGGCAATCGAACGCTCTCTTACGCACCATCCGAAGCTTTAACATGCCGTACACGCACCCCCGCACACCAACCAGTAGTCACACACACCTTCATCCACCTCTACATGCCTGAGTTGTGCCCTACCTAGTTTAAACCCAATCTGACCCTAATTTTTTACAATACCTGGTTCATCCTTGGTTTAATCTGGATCTTTGCTAGACCTGGTTCATCCACTGGCCTGACCCGGTCTATGTGTCATTGTTTAACCATTGACATTTGACAAAAAAAAAAATAGAACGTTCAACTATGCTTCTACTATCAATTCTAGTTATCACATTAATGTCATTTTTAATGAAACTAACTTTAACTAGTGGCTACAAAATATGACCATCTACCTTAAAGGAATCTCTCAATGATGTACAATCACCAATTTATCTCAAAAATCAGTTCTGGATAAAAAAGTAGAACTCTATGCTTTCTATGCTTAACTTGATACTTGGGAAAGTTCTTAGTATAGAATATTGTCGTGGTTCATCAACACATCTGCACAAATCATTCAACCGTTGCTTTCTTATATAGTGAGTGGTCATGAAGCTTTGAAGTTCTTGGATAAGAGTTACCAATGTAATCATAATGCATCTCTCCAATTGAAATTGGAAACCAAGCTATATTCAAATTTTTAGGGTCTAGATATTGATTTCTAATTTTCACTCCTAATTAACTAATCTTTGGTATCAATTGAGTGTTTCAGATCCTCAATTCCACTATGTTGCTGATAAAGTCTTGTTTACCAAGTATATATATCGTCACAAGTTTATGCACTTCATGATTAAATTTCACTAAGATTTTGAGTATATTCATGCCAATCTTTTCTATTGCCAACCTCTTCCATCTCTTAACATAACCATTGTTGAACTTATTTCAGATGAAAATTAATGCTCTTCCATGAATATCCAGTCTATCGACATAGTCACAGTTGTTCCATTTCAATAAAACTTCTCTCCCTCTCTATGTAACTATTCTTCCACTACACAGTATACATATCTGTAGTCTTTTTTCTCTAGGAATGTCTGGTGCAAATATTGTAAAAAGAAAGGTCACTTAGATGATGAGTGTAAGAAACTTCAAGCTCACAAAAAAGCTCTACAGGCTTAGAACCTTACTTTTCAAGTAGTCATCATTTTGTCCTTTAAATCATCTCCTCTTAAGTCATCTTCGTTCAATGAAGCTTATTCCTAATCTACCAACCTATCCGTTAAAGATCTTGAGGCATAGTTCATTGAGTCTTTACCCATACATTTACTACCTTGTCTATCAATCCAAGTAAATCTAAAAACCCTTGGTGTCTTGGTTTAAACTATTGTAACCATATCACTTCAAACCCATCAACCTTATTCAGTAAGTTAGTTTTTGTCTCACTTCACATTTATACTATTAATAGTTCATTTATGTCTGTTAGTCATATTAATTCTGTTTCCCTACTTTACTAGTTCCTAGTGTATATTCAGTTCCTAAGTTGTCTCTCAATCTTTTTTTTGTAGGCTAATACTATGACCTTGACCTTGAAATGAAATGTATTAATAAAGGTTGTGATATACAGGATCCGTAAATGGTATAATTAATGGGGACTAGCCATAAAGTTTGAGGACTTTTGTGATAGACTTTCTATAATTTCTATCAAAATTATATTCTTCAATTGCAATTGCAACTGCTTTTTCTAATATTTAATATTCTCGCTAGTGTCATACCTTACTTCCTCATGTTAAACATCTTGCATTTAGTAATCTTTTGGGTGATGTTTCTTTTCAATTTTTTAATTGTACTTCCTATCATTTAGGAAAATAAACTCAATTTTTATTTAATAAAAGTGATTATATTTCTTTAGCCCAATTTGATTTAGTCCATACTGATATTTGAGGTCCTATCCCCACTATTACTAGAGGGAATCTCATTACTTAGTCATATTTGTAAATGATTTCTATTGATACACTTGGATCTATCTTTTCAAAAACCAATATGAACTTCCTCGTATCTATATGCATTTTTATAAAATGATTCAAACATAATTTTCTTGTATTATTAAAATCATTCACACTGGTAATGCAATGGAATATAAAGAAAAATCACTCATTGATCTTATGTAAAGTAATAAGATTATTTTTCATCGTTCATATCTATAGACATTCCAACAAAATGGTTGTGCTGAGCAAAAACACCATCACATTCTTTACGTGGTCCGTATTCTTCCAATCTTTACTTCTTTTCCAAAATATTTTTTGGGGTGAAGCCACTCTCACCATTGTCTACACAATTAATTGAGTTTCCTCATCCACAATCCATAATAAAACACTGTTTGAGATGCTTTATAGGAAGCTCTCAGATTATTCCGTAGTTCGTGTATTTGGTTGTGTTTGTTTCATTACTTTTTCTCTTCATGAACATACTAAACTAGATCTATATTCTTGTCTTCGATGTTTTCTAGGATATGGCATTGAATATAAAGGATATCGATATTATGATCCTATCAATTGTCTTCATGTTACTTGAGTTATTATTATTTGGGAACACAAGTTCTTCTCTAGTGATTCCTTGTTTTTCTTTTGGGCTTAAATCTTCTGTCATTTTTATTAACCCATCTACTATTTTATTCTTAGAGTCTTCTGAGATTCCTTCTGCTACATCACAATCACTTGAGATTATCCCATTACCTATTTCTAACCAGCCTGAGGCCCCTTTCTTTGTTGGCCTTCGTCGTTTTAATAAAGTACGTGTTCTTTTTTGTACCTTCAAGATTTTCATGTTTATTATTCCTTAGCCTCCCTTTAGGAACTTCACATCTATCGTAAGTTCAGTGTTGACCCCCTTTAGTAGAAAATTATGACACAAGAACTAATTGTCATTTCTTGCACTCATACTTGGGATCAAGTCGACTTACCCCCGAAAAAGACTGTTGTTGAATGTAAGTGAATTTACAATATTAAAACTCAAGTAGATGGATCAATTGAACGGTATAAGGCTCGGTTTATAGCAAAAAGGTTCACTTAAAAGTATGGCATTGATTATGAAGAGAACTAAGCTCATGTTACTTGCCTCACTTTTGTTCGATCTCACTTTCAATTGCATCAGTTTACCATTGATAGTTATTTCAAATTGATGTAAAAAAATATCTTCTTGAATGATAATCTTGTAAAAGAAGTTTACATGAAACCTCCTTACTATTATGAGCATTGTTCGCACAAAGTTTATCGACCGCAATAAGCTCTTTATAGTCTTCAGCATATACCTCGGATTAGTGAAGTATGCTCTAGAAATCATTCGTGTTGTCTGTTTTAGGAAACTTTATATTAAATCACTGTATGTTTTGTATTATACATTATAATAATATAGAAATTATTCTAATTCATATGCGTATGTTGTTTCATCTTTCTAGTTATACTAATGAATAGAGTATACATATAAATTGCCCAAATAATATGTTTATCTAAACTATTCCCTACATAAGTGGTATAGATCGTGCATTTATATCGTAAAGTAGACACATAGAATGCCTCCGGTGGATATCATGAGATAATATCAGTACGAGTAACAATGAAAGTCATGTCATTAAGACATTAGTGTGGATTAATAGTTAGAGAACTATTTTTCAAACGTAATCAAAGAAATAATGAATCACATGGAATGTATGTAGTCAATGATTTGTTATTTGATTTTAATAGTGTGTGAGGTGATCCTTTAACCTAAGACATCATAATTGACATTCGATATGGATGCACATGAATTTTATGGTATATACATTCAGGACTAATCATGTCTTGTATAAAAAAATTGATTTGGTCAGATGTTATTTATATTAAGATGTGAATGACTATCAGTAGGGAATACGTTGACTCGATATACAAAATTTTGAGCTTCCGTTTGCTTGACTCGAATTTGAGTTACCAGTCGAGTATTGATAAACGTCTGAAACCCAAATCCCTAGCCAAGTTATAGTATAAGTCACATGAAAAAGTTTCATGGTGTCAAGTTTAAGGTTTTGACACCCGTGAGCCCTAAATTAGTCAGGATTAGACGAACAAAAGGATTTCATACATATGGAATGTACAACTGGTAAAAAAAAAAAGTTCCATAAAGATGTTCTTCATTGTGGTTTAGAAACTATGGTATATTGCTAGATGTTAACCATGGTCATTGAGTTTGAATAATTTAAAATAAAGTCGAAAAGTTTCTAGTTCATGGCTAACATCACAATGAACTCAAGAAATCATAACCAATAACTTGAGCTTGTTCTTACTTAGAGAGAGAATAATATTATCTGCAAGAGAGCTAGCACTCTCAATGATAATATTAGGCCAAAAACTATAAACAGTTTACACGTTAATTATTTAACAGTTACGAGAGTTTTATAAAATGACCCGAATGTAATTTAAAACAAATTATATTATTCCATTAATGTAATAGGATATAAATGAAATTAAATGAAGTTGGTCAAAATTGGTTTGACTAGCTTTAAGATAAGTTCATCATTAAAATATTTAATAAGGGCAAAATGATCATTTCACACTTTTACCATTACAAAGCTTGTTGGACAAAATTTGGGACATACTTGTCATTAACCAAAATCATAAGGGCATTTTAGTAAAAGATGTGAAACTATATAAAGAGGTAATTTCTCTTTTTTTAAAAAAAAAAGAACTATCAAAAAGGCTCTCTTTCTCTTTACAATTGGCCAAACTAGGAAGAAGTTCAAGGGTTAAAAATCTTAGAAGTTTCATAGTTTTGGTACTTAAATCATCTTCATCCAACACTTAAGTAAATGTTTTGTAGATTGATTTGATCATTTTATGAAAATAAAACTCTAATTGTAAGAAAAAAATTACATAAACCCTAAATTGATTCATCATCCCTAATCAACCTATCAAAATGGTGTCAGAGCATTTATTAAGGTTGTGAATGCTTGATTTATGCTTGGTTGTGCTTGAAAATTCATGTAAAATCCATTGATCAATTTCAGCTATAATGGGTATTAATAAAAAAAAATTTGTTTTCTCTTAATATAATGATGCTTAAATATGTTATATGATTATGTAATAACATGAATTTATGGTTGATTGAATTATGGAGACATGGATTTGATAATTGGAGTATGGTTTGGTTATGGTGGACTAGGGTTTCCATGCTTGATTTTATGTTCATAGTGAAAAAATGATAAATAGTTATCATCTTGTATTCTAATGTGATTAGAAGTATCATGTAATGATGTGGAATACATGGATGATGATTTCATGATGATTGAAATGAATTAAGCACGGTGGAAATACCTTAATAAATTTGGCACACTAAGACACAATGCATGGATTATGTGATTTCATGTTAATCAACGTGTGTTTAAATGTTAAACATGTTAATTGATTATGCATGAATGTAATTAATGCATAAAATGATGATATGATCGTTATAGATATATTAATGTATACTTGTAGGTTTGGCTATTTAAGGATGTGCATAATTAATTATTAATTATGCTTATGTGCTTTGTTAATTGGTTAATACATGTAATGGATTCTTAATTATTTTTAAATAATGTTAATTAGATTAGCATTGTATAAAGATTACACTTTGTATGGCTATACACACACACACATACACACACATGATGAATAATGTGAATATGATGTATGTATGCATAAGATGTATGACAAACATCATAATAACAATGTTATCAAAAGTTAAGGATAATTATCAATTTTAATTATTTGATAATTAATTAATGATAATTATCTTGTTTTTTAAAATAATTAAAATAATAAAATGTATGGAAAACATCATAATTACAATGTTATCAAAAGTCAAAATTAAAGATAATTTTCAATTTTAATTATTTAATAATTAATTAATAATAATTATCTTGTTTTTAAAATTATTTATTATTTTAATTATTTTAATTTTATCCAATTTTTGTTGACTCTAAGATGAAATCAAAATGACCATTTTACCCTTGGTTTAAAAATGTTAGAAAAGTATAATCTTAAGTTTGCTAAATTAGGTCTAACCGAATAAACACAAACAAAGCACGTTATTCATTCTACGAATAATCCCAAGCTGAACGGGATAATATGATCACTCAAGTGTTGAATAAAATGTGTCGAATTATTAATGATATTACAATTCGAATTAGTAATGCAAACTAAAGATATATTTCGATGACTTGTGTGTCAAATTGTCAAAGACAAATTATCAGTATCAGCACAAGTTAGACGAGTGCAGTTAATCAAGCATTTTAATGTGTATTTATAAGATAAATAATCCAAAACAAGCTACAAATGAAATTTCTTATAAGATAAGATGAGTAATATTGACTAAATCGATGAATAGTAAATTACTATTTATCTAAATTATAATTTTCACTCATAATAATAATCGCTCATTTGTATGACATGTGGTATATATTACATAAGCATATGTTACTTTTGTGACAAGTGAGGTCAATAGTATTATTAAGATGTCATGCAATAAAAATACCAATTATGCATATGCACGTGTATATGTTTGTAAAAGATAATAATTATTCATAAGATGAATAGTTATAGGTGTTAGTTTTAGTAGATAATTTTATGAAAAATGTATAAAACTAGAGAGTGTATACATGAGATGTGAAAAATGAGTGCTAAATAATATCCTTAAGAAATTATCATATCCGTGTTTCCCATGGTGGGATAACTAATGATTCATTGACGTAAATTTTCTACTTTAAGATTTCTATTATATGAGTGGTATGGGATTTGTGTGATTGAATTGGGCTTATTTGATTCTTAGTGATATTCTAGTCATGACCAAGAATCTATTATGTGAGGTTAAGATGATAATATTATTTGAGAAAGCAAAATAGTTTGGATATGACTAGTGTAGGATGCCAAAATTTCTATTATGTGAGGCATATAAAACTAAGGCATAAGAAATAAATCAAGTCATGTATGTGATATAGAAAAGAAAGAGTTTTTTACTTATTAAAATCAGTTGATTAAGATTTCTATTATGTGAGATTAATTGATGTAGATGAGAATTTGATTCCTCACTAAATTTTTTTTAAAAAAAAAATCCAACGAAATATCTAAGTCCTATATTAGAGAGTGTAAGATTTAAATTAGATAGTGAGAGCTGATATGATCATGCTTTTAACTAAGTGTATTCAAATATTGAATTTATTTAATGATTCAACACACTAACAAACTGTTTTTTTTATGTCTTTTCAGTTCTTTAATCAAAATGTCGACATCATCGAATGTCTTTTTTAAATTAATGGATAATTGTGTTCTAAAAGGAGCAAATTTTAAAGACTAGTTAAGAAACTTAAGAATAATAGATGATGGATCAAGTCCACGATTAAGCTCACCATTGGATGCTCGTGATCAAGTTGTTCGTGATCCTTTACATGTTTCTCAAGTCCCGATAATTAGATCTAGAGTTAAAAAGATCAAAGAAATATTAAATGGACTTGTTCAAAATATAATGGCGCAAGAAGCCTAATCCATTACTTCACTTGTACAATTGAGCTCAGTTGAAGATTATGAATGGTACAATCTCATTCAAGCATTAAAAGAGGAGAGTCCAAACCCATGATAGGCCTCATTAAACATAAGCCAAATTCATCACTATTCATTGAGTTAATTGCTCTTATTATAATTTATGGGTAGTTTGGTTACTTTTTATTTATAGGTATTTTGGTTATTTTTTATTTATGGGTTTTTGGACCCGAATTTGATTTGACTTGTATTATTTTATGACACCTTGTTATAGGCCAAATTTCAAGCCCAAACTATATTATTAAAGTTTTCAAATTAAAAACCATAATTTTTAAAAGTATGTTGTATTTAAAGGTGTTATAACCCTTAACCAATGTGGAAGCATGAAAATACATCTTTTCAATATGAGTGTTACTTTTAATGTTATTGATCTTTCTCTTTTTGATGTAGGTTCTGATTTGAAGACGAATCATTTCGACGAGGGGAGAGAATGATAATGGATCAAGTCCACGGTTAAGCCTACCATTAGATGCTCATGATCAAGTTGTTCTTGATCTTTTGCATGTTCCTCAAGGCCTGATAACTAGATCCAAAGCTAAGGAAATCAAAGAAGTATTAAATACACTTGTTCAAAACATAATAGCGCAAAAGGCCCAACTCATTACTTCACTTGTATAATTGGACTCAGTTGAAGATTATGGATTATACAATCTCATTCAAGCACCAAAAGAAGAGAGTCCAAGCCCTTGATAGGCCTCATTAAACATAGGTTAAATTCGTCACTATTCCTTGAACTAATTACTCTTATTATAGTTTAGGGGTATTTTGGTTATTTTTTATTTATAGACTTCTGGACTAAAATTTTATTTAACTTGTAGTACTTTATGAGAACTTATTATGGGCCAAATTTCAAGCCCAAACTATATCATTAGAGTTTTCAAATTAAAAACCCTAATTTTTAAGAGTATGATGTATTTAAAGGTGTTATAACCCTTAACTAAGAGGAAAGCATGAAAACACATCTTTTTAATGTGAGTTAAGCTTTTCTTTCAAGTTCTTTACATAACTTGAGATTTAGAACTTATCAAGAGTAATCTTGTAGCGTTCTCTTTTGGAATACCTTGGTTAGTTACTTAATTGCGAGTTTTTGGTCAACAGTTAACTTTTTAACATTGGTTTAGTTATTTGGAGTCCTATTCACCTTTTTCGGGTTTTGAAGCATCATTCTTTGGAGGTTCACATCAATAGTTCTCGAGTTGAAAGAGATAGCATATGTTTTGGAGGCTGAGTTGCGTATGTCATTAGAGGTTAACGCTCCTCGAGAGGAGCAAGATGCTTTTAATAAATGACATGCTGATAATCATAGAGTACGACTCTATATGCTAGCCTTCATGAATAGGGAGTTACAAACTAAGCACGAAAGTGTCTCGTTTGCTTTTGAAATTTTAAGAGATTTACAAGAGTTATATGTGGAATATGACATGTATGCAACCCTTTTTGGTATGAGGATCAAGAAAGGGGTCTTACCTGACGATCATATCATTAAGATAATTAATATGATTAATCAGTTTGATTCAAAGGGCATGGTTTTACTTGATCGCGTAAAAGAGAATTTAATTCTCCAATCCCTTCATCCTAGTTATAAACTGTTTATAACTAATTATAACTTGAATTGGATTCAATGTACTTTACCAGAATTGCTGAATGACCTTCAAGAATTTTATAAACAAAATAATAAGTGAAATGGACGTGAGGATGTCCATATGGCCATTATTAGTATAACTAGAAAATGGTCACAATGTCCATCTTAAGATCCAAAAGTTAAACCTAAGAAAAAGAAAGCGAAAAAGACAAAGTTTCTCAAGAAATCCAAAACAAAGCCTAAAGGAAATGGTTTCACTGCGGGGTAGATAGACACTGGTAGAGGAATTGTCTTCAATAACTCGACAGTCTTAAGAAGGCTAAGAAAGGTATGTGTAGCAACTTAATATTTGAATATGAATTAAGTGTTAATTTTAATATTCATTCATTGGTAATTGACTCAGCTGCTACTTCTCATTTTTATGTGTCATTATAGAAAATGAAAAATAGTTCTGTATTAGTAAGCGATGAGATCGAGATGCAGATGGCTAATGGAGCAACAGTTGCTGAGGAGACCATAGGATCATGAAAGTTGAGACTCCCGTTCGGACACTTTTTGAAATTAAAAAAAGTTTTGTATTTTGCTTCTGTTGTAAAAACCATAATTTTTGAATCTGTATTAATTAATAATGATTAATCTATACAGTTTAATGAAAATAAATGTTATTCCATTACTAAGAAAAGAATTCGAGTTGATACAAATTCTAAATATCTGTGACATTATAGATTATGTCACATCGGGGATAGAAGACTCACTCAGCTCGAAACTAGTGGGATATTAATCTTATTGGGTTTGGAACTTATTCCAACTTGTGAGTCATGTCTTTGAGGTAAAATGATTAAATCACCTTTTAAGAGTAAAGGCGAGAGGTCTAAAGAATTGTTGGATCTTATACATACAAGTGATTGTGGATCCTTCAGTATAGTGGCCAAAGGAGGATTTGAATACTTCATTACCTTTACCGATGATATGTCTAGGTATAAGTATATGTATTTAATGAAATACAAATATGAATCATTTGAAAAGTTTAAAGAATTTAAAATTTAAGTCGAGAAACAAATAGAAAATAGTATAAAAATTCTACGATCAAATCATGGAAGCGAGTATTTAAGTATTAAATTTCAATAATTCTTGAAAGATAATGGAATCATTTCGCAGATGACTGCTCTGTTTACAACTTAGCTTACTGATATATCGAAAAAAATGAATTGTATCCTATTAGATATAGTGCAATCAATTGTTAATTTTACCGACTTGTGATTATATTTATGAGAATATGTTTTACAAACTACTGTACATATCCTCAATAAAGTTCCTTCTAAATCAGTCCATAAAGCTCTGTATGAATTATGGAGAAGAAAAAAACACAATCTCAATTATATGAGGGTTTGGGGGTGTCCTGCTTATATCAAGTTGGTTAAATTTGACAAACTTGGTAATAAATCAGAGACGGGTCTGTTTATTGGATATCCTAAAGACAGTTTATGATATTTTTTTTACTTTCCTTCTGGTCAAAGAATTTCAATTAGTAAGAATGTACACTTTTTAAAGAAAGAGTTTCTTAAAGAATGTAGTACTATTAAAGATATTAAGTTGAAGGAATATTTTCTAGAAATTCAAACCTATAAAACTAATACTAAAGAGTCTAATCAGCAGACCTCTGTACAAATTAATCCTGTTCCAGTTTGAAAATCCACTAAGGTTCCTATAATCCCTGAAAAATATGGATTTCTCAATGAGTAAGATTTCGAATCTTACATAGTGGGAGAGATAGAACATGGTGATGATCCAAGATCTTATAAAGAGTTTATCCTTGATACAGATTCAGTAGGATGGTTAGAGGCAATGAATTCCTAAATGAAATCCATACATATCAACCAAGTTTGAACACTTGTTGATCCACTAAAAGAAATAATTCTTATTAATAATAAATAGATCTTTAAGAAAAAGATTGGTAAAGATGGATAGGTAGATACCTATAAAACTAGACTATTTACAAAGTGTTATACTCAAAAACAAGGGTACGATTATGAGAAAATTTTCTCATCAGTGGTTATGATTAAGTCTATCATAATCATGCTAGCCATAGCTGTATACCATGATTATAAAATTTGACAGATGAATGTCAAGACAGCGTTTCTCAATGTTTATATTAAGGAAATTTTGTTTATGAAATAGCTTATTGGTTTTATATCTCCTGTTAAACCAAATAAAGTATGCAAGTTACACCGATCTATTTATGAATTAAAGCAAACCTCTCCAAGCTTGAATATCCAATTTGATGAGACAGTCAAAATGTTTGACATCATTAAGAATTTGGATGAGCCTTGTATATACAAATGGATCAAAGAACATATCATTGCATTCATAATATTGTATGTAGATGACATATTGTTGATAGGTAATGATGTGGGCATGATGACAGAGGTCAAAATCTGGTTATCCAAAACTTTCTCCATGAAAGATTTGGGAGAAGCAACTTATATTCTTTATATTCGAATCTATAGAGATAAACCCAAGAGAATAATTGGATTAGTCTAAAAATTATATATTGAAAAGATGTTGAAAAGGTTCAGCATGAAAAACTCTAAGAGAGGTCTTTTACCTTCAATTATGGTCTTTATCTTTCTAAATATGATGGTCCAAGTATCGATAAAGAGCGACAACAAATACGTAGCGTGCTCTATGCATCAACTATAGGTAGCTTGATGTACACTATACTATGTACAAGACCTGATATATCTTATGTTATAAGTGTTACTACTAGATATCAGGCGAATCTTGGGAAAAAACATTAGTCGATAGTGAAAACGATCTTTAAGTACTTAAGAACTAAGGATCTTATTCTGAGTTATAGATCTCAAGAGTTGAGTATTCATGGGTACTCATATTTTGATTTTCAATCAGATATGGATAATAGAAAAATTACATTTGGTTTTGTATTTTTGTGTAATAAAGGTATCGTCAGTTGGAAGAATTCCAAACAAAAGATAACAGCTTACTCCATTATAGAAGCTGAATATGTTACTGCTTCGGAAGAAGCAAAAAATGTTATTTGGATGCAGAAGTTCGTATCTCAACTTGGTGTCATTCCTAGCATGACTTTTTCGATAAGCGTATACTGTGACAATACAGGTGTTATTGCACAAGCAAAGAAACCAAGAGCACACCAGAAGTCAAAGCATATTCAGCATGAATATCGTATTTTGAGAGAATTTGTTGGTGTTAGAGAGATAATAATGCAGAAAACATCTTTAGTAAACAACATCGTTGACCCTCTCACTAAAGTGATGACACTGAAACAGTTGGACCAACATCTTAAGAATATGGGTATTAGATACAACAAATGACTTTAGTATAAGTGGAAGTTTGTTGTGAAGTATGCCTTGGAAACCATTCATGATGTCGTTTCAACGTACTTTATATTGAATCACTGTATATTATGTATTATACATTATAATAATATATAATTTGTTTCTAGTTCATATGTTTACATTGTTTCATCTTTCTAGTCATACTAATAAATAAAGTATACATATGAATTGGCCAAATAATATGTTTATCTAAATTATTCCTTGCATAAGTGGTATAGACCAGGCATCCATATCGTAAAGTAGGCACACAGAATGTCTCTGATGAATATCATAAGATGATATTAGTAAGGGTGAAAATAAAAGTCATGTCATTGAGGCATTAGTATAAATTAACAATTAGAGAATTATTTTTCAAACATGATCAAAGAAATGATTAATCACATGGAATGTATATAGTCAATGATTTGTCATTTGATTATAATAATGTATAAGATAAACCTTTAACCTAAGATGTCATAATCAACATTCGATATGGAAGCATATGGTTTTTATGGTGTAGGCATACAAGACCAATCATGTCTTACATAAACAGTTTTTGTCATGTGTTGTTTATATTAAGATACGGATGACTATTAGTAAGGAATCCGTTACTAATAGTCATCCGTTGACTCGATATGCAAAATTTTGATCTTCCGTTAGCTTGATCCAAATTTGAGTTCCCAATCGGATATCGGTAAACGTCTGAAACTCAAATTCTTGACCAAGATACAGTATAAGTTACATGAAAGAGTTTCATTGTGACGAGTTCAGTGTGTGGTTTTGACACTCTTGAACCCTAACTTAGTTAGAATTATATGAACGAAATGATTTCACATATACGGAATGTATAATTGGTTAAAAAAAAAAAGTTCAATCAAGATGTTCTTCGTTGTGGTTTACGAACTATGACATATTCCTAGATGTTAACTATAGTCTTTGAGTTCGAATAGTTCAAAATGGAGCCGAAAAGTTTAGTTCTAGTTCACAACTAACATCACAATGAACCTGAGAGATTATAACCAATAACTTAATCTTATTCTTTCTTAAAAAGATAATAATATTATTTGCAAGAGATCTAGCATTCTCGGTGATAATATTAAACCGAAAATTGTAAATAGTTTACACGTTAAATTATTTAACAGTTACAATAGCTTTATAAAATGACCTAAATATAATTTAAAGTAAATTACATTATTCTATTAATATAATAGGATATAAATGAAATTAAATGAAATTGGTTAAAATTGATTTAACTAGCTTTAAGATAAGTTTATCATTAAAATATTTAATAAGGAAAAAATGATCATTTCATACTTTTACTATTACAAAGTTTATTGGACAAGATTCGATAAATGCTTGTCATTGACCAAAATCATGAGATTATTTTAATAAAAGGTGTGAGACTATATAAAGAGGTAATTTCTCATTTTTTTTAAGAATTATAAAAAAGGCTCTCTTTCTCTCTACAATTGGTCAAGCTAAGAATAAATTCAAGGATTGAAAATCTTGGAGGTTTCATAGTTTTGGAATTCAAATCATCTTCATCTAATACTTATGTAAGTGTTTAGTGTATTGATTTGATTATTTTATAAAAATAAAACTCTAATTATATGAAAAAATTATATAAAACCTAAATTGATTCGTCATCTTTAATCAACCCATCACCTCGACCTTAGTTTTCCATGTTCAGTTTTGTCATTTCTCACCAGGAATTCCATCCTAGTAACTGTGATTCCACTCTCTTTATTCAAAAGACATCATCGGGTATTATTTTACTTATTCTTTATGTTGATGAAATGATCATTACAAGAGATGATGTTGCAGGTTTTCATAGTCTTTAGTAGTTTTTGAGTCAAAATTTGAGATGAAAGATCTAGGTACACTAAGCTATTTCCTTGGTCTTGAGGTTGCTTCTAGTTTATACGGATATTATCTCTCTCAAGCCAAATATGTTTCGGATCTCCTCTCTAGAGTTGGTCTCGCAGATAACATGACTATTACTAGTCCTCTTGAGCCTAATGTCAACCTTCTTGCTACTGATGATGAACCTCTACTACATGCGACTCTTTACCGTTAGTTAATTGGCAATCTCATATATCTCACTATCACTCACATTGCTTATGTTGCACATCTTGTTAGTAGATTTATAAGTGCTCCCTGCACTATTCACTATGTTGTTTTTCTTCAGATTCTTTGCTATGTTAACAAATTTTGTTTCATGGTCTTTATTTTTCCTCATCCACGCGACTTGACTTATGGGCTTATGATGATGTTGATTGGACTGGTAATCCTACTAATCGTTATTCTACCACAAGCAATTGTTTTCTCCTAAGTTCATCTTATATATCCTAAAAGAATAAGAAACAATCAAATATATAGAGATTGATTGTCACTTTATTCGTCATCATATTCGTTGTGATACTCTACAATTATGATTTATCTCTTCTTCTAACCAACTTGCGGATGTGTTTGCCAAATCTCATCCTCCTGACCGTTTACATGATCTCATTTCTAAATTTCAATTATGTTCATGCCATCTCGAGTTTGAGATGGATATTAAATATATTATATTTAATATAATATTTTGTATTTATGATAGAATATTTTGCCTGTTAAAAAGGATCATTCTTTCCTCGAATTACATGATTGTTAAGCCAATTTTGTTATCATGCAAAGTGAGGAAAGAGAACCACACCCTTTTCTCGAACGGCGTCTACTCTCCAGGAAGGCAAAAGTTTTGACCCATAAATTGAAAGCCCGTGATTAATGATCTTATGCACGTATTTTGGACCAATTGAATAAATCTAACGATGACAAGTGTTTTAAGTTTTAAGTTTTAACATTATTTATTTTTATTTGTTACTATATTTACTTTTTGAAAACTTTTAATCTTTTTTTTCTTCGTTATTTCATTTTGTTATTAATCTTCTTCTTAAACTTTAAATTTCAAGATAAGATAATGTAAAATTTAATTATTTGAAAAAATTATTGATTTGTTAAGATAATAGATCTAATTACTATGTTCAAAAATTATAATATCATTTAATTAATTTGTGTTTGATAAATGCTTTTAAAAATTACTTCCAACAAAATCACCCCAACTTATCTTAAAGTTGTTTTTTTTAATTTAATTTTGAAAATTAATTTTTATCTTATTGAATTTTAACTTTAATTAAGAGATAAAAAAAACTGTTGTGATTGTTGGCATGCTATATCCATCTATATATTTTTTAATATTTGAAATTTTGTATTAAATAAATAGATAAATTAATAACAGGGAATATAAAGTAATCAGCTGGGGTGCATTTAAACTTACAAGGCACGAATTACAATGGACACAATTATATTTTTATCCCAAACAAAAAATTTATTTTAGTTGGTGCAAAAAATACGCTATTGAAATAATTTTATCTTTCCCTCAATTTTATAATTAAATTTTTTAATAAAATTTATCTTCTTTTAACGAAATTTATTTTTCTTGAACGAACTTTATCTCAACTAAATTTTATTTTTTTTTACAAAATTTCATATTTTTTTGATGAACTTAGTTAAGGAACAAAATTTTTTTTTTTTTCGATAAATTTCATCTTTTCTCAATGAATTTTATTTTTTTCGCAATTAACATTTTTTTCTATTAACTTACTCTTTAAATTCTTAAAATTTAGACAAAATATCATAATAAAAATAAATAAATTATATCAAATTACTCTTTAAATTAATTTTTAATTTTTTTTAAGTTTTAAATTTAACAAATAAATAATAAAAAATAATATTTTATTTAAAAACAGATAATTAATTTTAAATATAAAAAATTACTAAAATTAAAAATATAATTTAAACAACAAATTAGAACACGTACGTTAAAAAACCCAATCACAATTGACCACCAGGTCCCGTGCAGAAATAGAAAATAGATACCCGCAAACAATTTGATAAAATACCCAACAAGTCCCCTTCCTCCCGCAATTCATCGTCTTCTTCCCGCAATTCATCCCCCAGTTGAAAATGGAAGCTCCTCCGATAAACGGTCTGCAGCAAGACACGCTCCGTCAGATTTTCCAATCTCTGCCGCTTCGACAAATCATGATGTGCCGATCAGTTTGCAAACTCTTTAACCAAATCCTGACCTCATCGTCTTTCTTAGACTTCATTTACGCCGAAAAACCCCCCCTTTCTCTCCTAGCCCTCCGCCCACCGCATCACCAACGCCACGTGTCGCATTCTGCTTCATTCCTCCACGTTTTCGACCCCAGCCAGAACCAATGGCTCAGATTCGATCTTAACTTCCTCCCTTTTAGATCATTGCATCCCGTTGCTTCTTCTCTCGGTCTCGTTTATCTATGGGGCGACTCACCTGACTCTTCCGAGTTAAACAAGTAAGTCGCTCATTTCTTGTAACCCGTTGACTCGTCAATACAAAGTTTTGCTACAGTTAGGCTCGGCCTGGTCAAAGCACGGATCGGTTCTACTTGACTCACTTAACCGAGTTATGGTACTTACTGAACTCGCAGCTTTATTTTTTTCTAATTCAAATCACTGGGTGAAATTCTCTTCAAATCTGCCTTCAAAACCTAGAAGTCCGATTTTAATGTCGAATTCAGTGTACGCATTATGTGACATAGGATCGCCGTGGAGAAGCCAGTGGAAATTATTCTCTTGTAACTTATCAACTTTAGAAAATTCGCAACAGTTCTGGAACTGTCTCGAGAGGCACGAATGGGGAGACGTATTTGACATACTAAAACGGCCGCGTTTAGTGCGCAGAGTAGGGAATCGGATATTGATGATTGGGGGATTAAAGTCTTCGTTTACATTGAATGCTTCCTGCTCGACGATATTGATACTGCGATTGGACTTGGATTTGTTGGAGTGGGAAGAGGCGGGGAGAATGCCTCTGGAAATGTATAGGTGTTTTCAGGGAATGGGGGATAGGGTTTGTTTTTTGGCGAAGAGAGTTGGGAGATTGGCGTTGTGGGAGAGTGGGAAAGGAGGAGGAGGAGAATGGAGATGGATTGATGGGTTGCCGGGAACTGGGGACGGTCTATGTCGTGGCTTTGTGTTCGAGGCTAGACTTAATGCCATGCCTTGATCGTTTCTCAGAGGTTCATGTTCTATTATCGAGCCTTAGATGTATTTCATTTTTTTATCAAATTGAAAAAAATAGTTTAATTTTGTTTTAACTGTATTAATTTAGCTTAGTTTTACTATTTGTTGTTGAGGATGGCTCTTTCCATTGGTCGAATTGCAATGTTGCTTGTTTCTAAAATGAAAATGGAGAAGTGGGTTAAGTTTTGTAGTGTTGTTTGTTAGAACTTAACTGAGTAAAAAGGAAATTACGTCTATATTGCTATATATAATCAGCGGAGAGTTAATGGAGATGTGTGTTTTTCCTGGGAGACCTTGTCCTTTGAAATTTTGTTTTTCAATTTTTTTGGTAAATTCTTAGTTTTGTCACTAGTTCAATGCTACCGCTTTGTCACCATGGTTTGCTAATGGTGCAAATTCCTGTGTGGCATCTTTCTTGGATCTTATTTGATTTGGGAAATATAATGTGTTAGTACTTGTCTTATCAGTATTTAACTGAAGACAATTTAAAGACATAGAACTAAGCTTTTGCTATTTATCGGGGGCCTAAAGTTAGTCCAAAGTCGGGCTTTCTCTGAGTAGTTGCAATTTGAGAATTTCGTGTGATAGGAGTCAATATTGCTACTTGCATTACAGAGATTTTGACTCCCTTGTTATGTTACCCTCTACTTTGTCATTGCAATCATGATGCTGTCCTTTGACAGCAGAATGTAGAAAGTGCGATGTGATAGAAAGCCGCTTTGATCCAACGTGTGGGATTTCAAATGTTTTATCATGGAAGACTTGGTCATGAACCATATAGAGACATAAAGATAAGGCAGAGAGTTTGATGTCAAACACAGAGAAAAACGGTGATCAGTTAAAAACTGCAGCATCCAAACTGTTCTCTGTTGGTATGGCTGTTTAATCTTTTCTAGCATCCACACGCTAGGAAGTTGGTCATGTCATGAATTTTTTCGGACACATAAAATGTTTCAAGTTTCATGTCAAGCACGTGGGGAGTTGAGTTGCACTATACATTATTAGTGATTTTGCATGTTTTTTGAGGTCATGTGATTCAAGCCACCTAATAACATGAAATGGAGATGTGGCTGTCTCTCCAAGCTGTCTATTTAATCTTTTGAGGTGAAATTAA
Organism: Cedrela odorata; assembly: GCA_035584115.1. Classification (NCBI taxonomy): domain Eukaryota; kingdom Viridiplantae; phylum Streptophyta; class Magnoliopsida; order Sapindales; family Meliaceae; genus Cedrela; species Cedrela odorata. Next base: position 22,361 of record JAXCLQ010010428.1, read on the forward strand.
GTGCTCATATAATATAGGTTGCACATGTGAACTTCACTCATTCTGATGTATCAATGTAAAGTTCGTAGGAATTTGTTGGAAAAGAACCTTTGGGAACTTGCAACAGTAACGAGTTTCTTTCACTATTCTTCTGTATCTTTCTTTTAGGCACCTGTGACATTCTGTCTATATGTTTTGAATTATCAATGTGCCGTTGTTGAGGTGATTCAAAAGTTATATCAGATGACGCAAGAAAAAGAATCTTGCTATCTATACATACAGGAAATTTAATAAACTGAAATGTTTGTTCAAGTTTACCAGTGTCGGGGATAAGGGGTTTGAGGAAAAAACTTATTTGATTTGTGATGGAATCTCACTTTCCCTCCCTCGTTTTCCTTTTCCATTTTGGTTCATTGTTCAATACCTGTTGCCATTTTGAATTTTCCCGAGAAGAGATCTTTTGTGACTATGTGAGATTCTTGTTCAGGTTTCTTTCTTATAGAATCCAGATTGACATGATTTGTCGAAATTCCCTCTTGTTGTTTTAGCCCCTACAATATCTTTTGCACTTCCAGACGGCTGTGCCTACTCATTTTGTTTGGTGGTTTGAGATATTCTTGTTTAAAATTTCATATCACACCATTCAAGTGTAGAGAATCTAAATTGAAAAGATTTATGGAAGGAATCCAATAATCATCATGGACTAGGTGAGATTCATGGAACGAAGCCTGGAATTCGACTAAAGTTGATGCAGCAGTGGATTTGGGCTTAAGGCCCAAGAGAGAAAACTTTTTTTTTCTGAAAACCATTTGCAGACTTTCAAGAGTTAGAACCTGAAACAACCTAAGATTTTGTTTTCACACACATTATGAGTATTAGAGTCATGATTATCACAATTATCACAAAATAATTTACATGTACGTATTATTGATGATATCACTTGACCTCCTTCTATGTGTGTGTGTGTGTGTGTGTGTGTGTGTGTGTGTATCTATATATATATATATATATATATATTTTGGTCAACTTTAAAACAAAATTCATTAAGGAAAATTAAGTGTTACTAAGTAATAAAAACTATGACGCTCTTCTAGAGGTTGAAAATTACCTCATTTTGGTCCATCGACTCCAACATTGTTACTACTTGGTAATAAAAACTATTTTTATTATCTTTATTCTTAAACTTTAACAATAGAATTATTTTCTTTTTATATTATATGGGCCTGATTTATTTTAATTTTCACTTATGTAATATTTAAAAATAATATTATATCTGTGTATAATGTCTGAAAAAATAAATAGAAAATAAAAATTGTACAACTCTTCTTCTTGCTTACAAATTTATAATTTCTAAGTCATCTTCTATGTTTTTGTTTGGAATCTATATCTTTGTTGAATGAATTAGTGGCATGGCTATCTATCCCCCTTTTTTATCTATAATTCTCTATTGGAAAAGTATCTTTGGACCACCCGAATTATAGGGCATTTTATATTTGTATAATTTATTTTATTTTAGTTTTTAATTTTTTGTAAATATTACCCACTTTAACTATTGAAAGTAGGGGGATAGAACTAAATCGAATCGACAGTTTATATTGCACACATATCTATTTAAAAATGTTTTAGATTAGTTTCGATTTGAAAGAAATTAAATCAAAAGTTATTAGATCAACTTTTAAACTGATCAAACCAAATCAATGTAATAGGTTTAGAAAATTTTAAAAAATTTATATTTGGAATGTTTTTATTGGGTGCTTTGTAATTTTAAAATAGATCATGTTATACTATAACATTGTGTTGGATATTTGTCTAAATTTTATGAATATAGATCATGTTATACTATTGTATTGTGTTGGATATAATAATTTTCATGAATTTAAAATTTATTGTTATTAAACACAATTATTTCTCTTACATAAGTATTTTTGTTGAATATTAATTGATATATTAGATTGATAATAAGTGTAAGAGTAATAATTGTTTATAACAATAAAATTCAAATAATCAAAACAATAATTATTTTTATTGTTTTTGATAATTTGGATGTTAAATTATTGTTTTGATTATTTGAATTCTATTGTTATTTTGATGTAGGAATTGAGATTAATTTGTTGAGTTTAAAAGTAAATGTAATTAAATATAGTCTTATAATTACATTAATTATTTGAATTTAAAAGTGGATGTAATTAAATAAAAGAATTAAGTCTTATAATTATATTAATATGTTGGATTTAGGTCCAAATTAACAAATTAAATTAATCTAAATCGATAATTATCTATTTGACTCCTACAATCATCTTAATTTGGTTTAGTTCAAACTAAAACTTAACAGTTTTAGATCAGTGTGAAATTTTGGACTAAAACTTATAGAAATCGAAGTTTCTAGCCCCAACTTGAAAGAGATTTATCCTCTACAGTAACGTGAGAGTAAAAAATCGCCCGCATTTGGACTAAATAGTAATATAAAAAAATAAATAGAAGAATAATAAGTAAATCTTACATTATCTTTGTACATCACCATCATACAAAGTAATGGCGACCCATAATTTTCCACCATGAGATACTAAATATCAAGAATGGACCCACTGTCTCCTCCTTTATTTGTTCAGTGAACGTTTCAACTGGAATAGACCCTTAACCCAATACAATTCCCTGGACGGTGACTTTTATTCTTTTCTGGGCATAGTCTTACGTAGGCAATGCCCATGCGAGTTCATGTTGGTGAGCCCACCCAAGCGTAATAAAATTCATATAATATATTAATGACTAATAAAGTTAATAATTTTCTAATAATGATTCATTAAATGACACGTGTTGTTGACGTTATGTTGGATGTTGAATTATGTTACAACGTGATATTATCTTATAATTATTTAATAATGATTTAATTCATAATGCGGGATGAGCTTATGTTAGGAAGGTTTTTCTAAAATAAAAAATAAAAAAATGGATTCAATCGGTTTAATTTTTGAATCACTTGCCAATGTTTATATTTTGGGTTCTTTTTAGATATCTTTTAAATAATAAAGTCAAATTTTAAGTTATGTGTTAGAAAGGATTTGATGCAGTTTTATACATATATATATATATATATATTATCATTGCTCAAGCTATAGTATTTTATAATTATTCAATGCTGGTAAAGGAGATATGAAATGACATATTTGAATAATTAATAGCTTCAATAAATATAAACATATACTTGAAATTTAAAAAAAAAATAAAAGGTGTATATAAAATATATTTAAAACAAAAAGACCAACCCGTGGCAGTGGTGGGTGTGGGGTGAAGGCATATAGTGTCGCAAATGTGCTAGAAAGTCGTGTTATTCAGTGATAGATACATACATACATACATACGTACATACATACATACATACTTACAAGCACTTTCTTTGCAAATATAATCACTTTTGGCGATTGCATTTTGCCCACGTTACTGTCTTTTGTTTGAGTTACTCGGTGGAGACTCCTCCTTTTCTTTCCTCTCTCTCTCTCTCTCTCTCTCTCTCTCTCTCTCTATATATATATATATATATATATTAGTGTGCATATTTAATATTTTCGTTCACTTTAAAACAAAAATTCTTCAAATTTCATTGGTTCTGATAATAAGACATTATAAGTATTTTTTTTTAAACTCCAATCAAAGAGAAAGACTATGCCTTTTAAAATTATTATTATTATTATTATTATATATTAGCATACGATTCAGTATATTTATACATACTAAAATCTCATCAAATCTCACTTTATTTTTATAATAATCGAATGTAAATTTTTTTTAATAAAAGATCTCCAATTATAGAAAAATGATGTGTCTTTTAAAATTACATTTCATATATATGTTTTTAATAATATGTTATTATATCGTTGTATATTATGTATTATATTTTTTTTAATTACTGAAAGTACATTATTTCAATAATATTGTTAAAAATTTGATTCTTATATGACTTTTTTTTATAGATTTTATTAATTTGCTGTTTATGTATTATTAAATATTGATATATTTGTCGCATTTTACTAAATACCTCCATTGTCAATTTGCTTTGTTAATTAGTAACATAGAATTATTTTTTTTTTCACTTTTACAATATGTTTCTATTTTTATTTGAATACAAGAGAAAATAAAATGTTGAACCAATTGATTCGGTTTAATTTGATGGTCTCGATTAAAGTTTTAATTCGATTTTTGATTTAAAATTTTAAAATAGATAAAAAAAATAGTTTTAGATTTTGTTTGCATATAATTGTGTCAATTACTTATGAATGATTATTTCGTATTAAAATATTCTTATTCTCAATTATTATTTAAAAAAAAAACTTTTTTTAACTTGTATTAAAATTAAAAAAATCAAACCAAAATCAAACCAAGAGTCAATTTAGTTTGGGACTGGATTCTACACTTTGCATTGATTTGGTTCGGTTATAATTTTTAAAAATCAAACAAAGTTTTGCACAATACTAAATGTAACCCATAAATTTTCATGTTAAAAGCAAGGGGTAAATATAAAGTTGACCTCGCCCAAATTTGAGCATACAAAATAATTGTGTTGAAAGAAAAACACGGTAGCCACGACTTAAGTATACTTCACCCATATCAAGGTTAGAGTTAGACAACACCAACTCAATTCGAACAAATGATCGAGACATACCATATGGTAGGATGTGTATATGACACATGAACAAATACTAACTACTTAGCGATTACTCACTGTAATTATGACACCCATGGTATAACTATTCCAACGGTTGTTAAAACAACAGAGTCATACCTGTTACACCAAAACCCTATAAACAAAGGCATCAACAGCTTAAAAAGAGTCCAAAATGTTTACACTTTATAAATGTTGCTTTTGGCCATTACATTTGCCCCTTTTTTACTTTACGTCGCTACTAATTAAGTAGGGACCCCTTTAAAGTATTTTAGTGCGTATATTTAATATTTTAACCAACTTTGAAACAAAATTCATCAAATCTCACTAATTCTTAATAATGAAAAAATATAAGTGTTTTTTATTAATCAACAATCAAAGAGAAAGGCTACAGCCTTTTAAAGTCATATTACACCATTTTTCTCAATAACATATTAAGGACACGAATCGATACATTGAGCATGAAAATTTAAACATTGAGTATAAAGATTTATTCATTCAACACGGATCAATACCTATAAAGAAAGAATCGTTACTTTACAAGTAAGAAATTTGAGAAAAAATTACAAAGTCAATCAAATTGATACCTTTTAAAGGTATTGATACGTAAAAGCAAAGATATCGATGCATTGTGTCAAAGAAATTCCTAGAATTAAATTTTAATGAATGTATTGATACTAAAGCTAGAATATATCGATACATTTCGAATCATGAAATTCATGATTATATGTATATGTGGCATTAGGCATCAAAAATCCGAAAGAAGAACCTGATGGCACGAGGACTAATAGTGAGAGTGGTTATCTTTCTCTTGTTATAAATAAATTATTACATTCATAAATATGTATTTATATGTATGTTATATGTGTGTGTGTGTGTGTGTGTGTGTGTGTGTATGCTTGTGTGTTAAATAAGCGGTTTTCGTGTTAAAGAAAATTTGAAATGAATCTGTTTATATATGTTTTACATTGATATTGGGATAATCTGTTTATTTGGTCTGTTATTGACAAATTATTTAATATGTATGTTGAAATGGTCTTAGAGATATAACTGATTTATATGATTATATCATTGATTGAAATTGATTTAATTTATGTATGTATATTGGAGACGAGGCTAGTAGGCCGAATATTGTTATATGACCAGTGGGCCTGATTATTTACTATATTTATAGGGAAGTAATCTATAAACAAACCTATTGAGAGACCGCATAAGTGAGTAGAGCTATAGTGGGGTTGGTATAAGTAAGAATGGTCATGGCAAGCCCACTGTGTGCCGGACACGAATATGCAGATATATAGATATCCTATGGAAAGTTCTGGCAGTTTGATAGGAATATATTGGATTTGACGGATATTATAAAGATAGTCACTTATATCACCAAGTGACTACTCAATACCAACATTAGTGAGACGGACGCAATTTTATAAATGCATGTTTTACAGAAAATAAATGATTTTATAAAAAATACAAAATAGTTTTCTATTTGATAAGAATTCATTACATATGATTTTATATATGAAAGACTCACAGATAGTTTTGAAATTATCTCAATCAATGTAACTTTTGAGAAAAGATGGCTAGTCGAATTGGTTATTTAAACCTATTTGTAAACCTATAAACTGTTTTATGATTATTAGATTAAATGAATATATATACTTTTGAGTATATTATTAAAGAAAATCCCAATATCTGGAATTTGAAAATGTATGTACATGTATGTATATATGTGTGCATTTATTTACTCACTGAGTATAGTCACATACTCACTCTCACCCTATTTTAGCTTTCAAGTTAGACGTCTTAACACTTGTCAGATTAGTAGTAGCCGTAGAGAGCCTTCGGTGCTCTGGGTATGTTTTCTTTTGAGTCACACATGTATTATATTCCACTGGATAGAATTAATTGGTTAAAGTTATTTAGATTTTATAATGTATTTGTAAACTAAACAGTTTATATAAATATTTATGTACGTTCAACCCAACTAGGAATAGTTTCCATTATGTTGATGTTTTAATTATCTGTTATGTGTTTTAAATGATTTGATCATGGATGATCAATTTATTTTGATAATGATCACATGGATGAGAGTTATTGTTTTATAACTATAGATACATGTTTTTATGAGTAACAGGATAAAAGAAAAGTTTTATAAGCTCTCTTGATACATTCTGCGTATATAAAATGTACCATGAAAGTTTGTAGCGATTGTTATTGGTATTGGGACGTGACATATAAAATATGAGTTTTCGATTCTAACCCATATGTATATATATTGAAATCTAAATTTTAAATTAATATTTTTTAATTTTAAAATATTTTAATATAAAAAACAATGAAAAGGGATAGGGATCTGAGTATCTCCCCATACTCGAAATAAAAACGAGAATGGGGATTGATGTAATACCCCAAAATTTAAACTAAGGGCATTTAGTTATTCTACACACCAAGGGTAATTTTATCATTTTATAAATTTATGTCAAGGTATTAAAAATCAAGCTACTAACTTTATATTAATGTTTAATTAGTTATTGGAAGTGATTTGATAATAATTTGTGAAGTTTAGAAAATTTTCCTTTAAAACTTATTTGCGCACTCGACTTTCAAACGAAAATCAGTGTTGATTGAAAATTCGATTGATAAACGATTTATTTTTAATAAAAGATGACTCGATAATGATCAATATGAATTAAGTTTGAGTCAAATCCGAGGTCAGATGAAACAGAATCAAAACTTAGAACATAGTATATGTGTATGAAAACCATAAATGACATATTTACCCTTACTATTTAATTTTTTCTTACTTTCTTCAAGGGCAAAATAGTTGTTTTATTAAATTTTAATTTCCATTTAAGTTGATCAAGAAGCAAACATAGGGCATTCATTTTCATTCTAGTAGCTTCCTTTTGCTTTGTTTTTTTTTAATTTTTTTTTCAAATCTCTTCAAATTACTCAATTTTCAACCGATTAAAGTTCTGTTTCTTACTGCAAATCACACATATATAACACGAGCTACATTCTAGGAACTTCGTTTGACTGAATTAGTCGACGGTTAAGCCGGGAGAAAAATAGTGCTATTATTTACAACTTGAAAATTTTCAAAATTACTCGTAAATCTGACGTCTTAGGGTTAAATTGATCCATCGGTATGATTCCTAACATTATTGTTATCGTATTTTTACATTTTACAAAAATTACTGTTCATGACGAAATTACTATTTATGATAGAATCATTGTTCATCACGGACAATTTTGTCAATTATACTTATTTAGGTTAGAATTAAACCAATTAATTGTTGGATTAAGTGAAATTAAATTTTATTGAAAGATATAAATAGTGATAATAGCGTTCGCGCTTAATTTAGATTTTAAAATAATATGTTATCGTGCGAAATTAGTTAGTAATGATAAATTAAGTATAATCAACTCTCCGATTATTAATTGTTAGATTTAGATTGCAGAAGAAAATAGAATTCAAAAAGGAAAAAAAAAACTTATTGTATATCAATATCGTAATCAAATTTTAAGCATGTATACTTCAATTATTATGTTAATAATTAACATAAATGTATTATAGATATGCAGAGAGAGCGGCCATCTAACCCCCAATGATCGAGTTTCTATTCCATTTTTTGCGACATCAGTGAGTGAATTTTTATATGCTTTTCATTTCTTTAAAACTATTTTATAAAATTGAATGTTTTACGAAATAAGAAATAGTTTATTTATGAATTAATTTACATTATGTTTTATATGGAAAATGAGATTTATTTTGAGCTAAATATATATTATTATGGAGGAGTTGTTGAGATATTGATTTTGAGGCCAGGAGGCAACCATTTTGTTTTGAATTGTGTTTTATTTCTAATTTCTATATTTCTGACAGTATGCTAGTCGTTATTTCAATTTTTACTTAACTCTAGCCGAGAGACATAAAGGGAAAATTTTATGTGCTTTGAAAGCACATTCTGATCTATGTTCTGTAGAGGTACCGGTACATGTGAAAAGTAGAGGGTGAAAAACGGTCTAATATTTGACCTGAAATCTGTACACGTCTTTGCATATTATTCTGTTTTTATTTGACTATTTGAAATGATAATTCTCTAAATTATTATAATATGCAATGAAGGTTTTGTTAGTATATTTTTATTTGAAATTGATTTTAACTTTAAACATATTTTATGTCGAAAGTGAATTTACTTAAACTTTTCATTTCAGTATCCACTCACTGAGTTTTCTCCAAAACTCAGCCCACCACAACTTTCAGTGATTGCAGGATTTCATTTTAGGTGAGGATTCAAGGAGATATTCGTGAAGAGCATTGAAATTCCAAATTCTCTAAGCAATCACCTAGGAGTTAATGTTTGTGATATGTTTTATACATTGGCCACAACGCTCAATTATGTATACACATTATGAGTATGTCTTCTGTATAATTTTGTGTATATACAATTTTATTTATAAATATTATGGTTTATGTCTGAAATTATGTTGATAGGCATGGAGCCCGTAGTATAGGTGTATGAGTTCATGCATTTTATTAGTATTTCTCTGCATTACAAGTTTTGTCTGAGGCTTATAGGGCTAGAATATCCCTATTTCTATGCCATTATAACACTGAATTACCAGTGTGTGACAATTGATCCCCATCCCCACCCTACTTTTCGTTCAAAAAAAATTATTCTCGATTTTCGTCCTAAATAAGACTAGATCCCGAAGATAATTTTTGTCATTTCTATAAATATATCATTATTAATAAAATTTTAAAAGTTACAAACTAACGAATTTTAAGAGAAAAATATATATATAAAGATCAAAGTTTTGTGATGTTATCAAAATAATGCACTTTAAGTAATTAAAAAAAATTATAATGTATAATATATAACAATTAGTGTGACATATCATTAAAAAGTATTTTTTTATGCCATCAAGATAATAATGCAATATAATCATAAAGGATATATTTCTTGTCCTTGATTATATTTTTCTTTTAATAAAAAATAAGTGAACTTTGATAGATTTTTAATATGTAAACCACATTCTTCGGACATAGGGGTAAGATGGTTATTTCATAAGATTCATTATCATATGTGTATTGTACAATATTAATTGACACATTAACGAGGCTTAGATGAATTTAAATTTAAGTTTAATAATGAGAATATAATGAAATTGGAAATATAATTTGAAATTTTACATAAGTTCGGTTTTGGCATATTGCCCTACGCTGAAGCATTCGGCGATCTCGTTAGTTGGTTAGCGAGTTGTATCTAGGGGTAGCGCCCTTGCAAGGGATCAGGGGTAGAGCCCCCAAAAGGTAAACTAAATGGGTACTTGAAAATGAAGAGAAAATGTCAAAAATTTATCATGAGCATAAAGGGATCGATATCTAGAATAGAAGTATCAATACATTATTCAAATGTATTGATACATTGAGAATGCATATCAATATTCATTAAACGGATCGATACCTACGAAGAAAGGTATTGATACTTTGCAAGTCAAAAACTTGGGAAGAAATTACAAACTGAAGAAATCAATACATTTCTTAAAAGTATCAATAATTTCAAAATAGAGAATTCAAAAATAATTACGAGATGGACTAGATCGATACTTTCATCAAAGGTATCGATACATGATCAGATAGAGAGTTCGAAATTAATTACAAGTTAGACCAGATCAATATCTTTGATAAAAGTATCGATACATAGCAAAATAAAAAGTTGGAAAATAATTATATGCTGAACCAGATCAATACCTTCAACAAAGGTATCGATACGTTGAAAAGAGAATGATCGATACATAAAGGCAAATGTATCGATATGTATTGATACCCGGGGTCGAAGGAATTTCCAGAATTGAATTCTTAATGAAATGATCGATACTTGGATCAAAGGTATCGATACCCAGCCCAAAAGTATCGATACCTAATTTAAAAGTATCGATACCTAAGCCAAAAGTATCAATACCCAACTTAAAAATATCAATACTTTACACAAATTTGGGTAAGATTCGCCTGCCAAATTGGTAATTTCACTCACCTTTATAAATATATATGAGATGGAAAACATTTCCAGTATGCTCTCACTTTAAAAATACCGCTCTCATTCTCTTTCTAGGTTTTGGCTGAATCTCCTCAAACCCTTTATATTTCCTTGCAAATGTATGTAGTCAAGTGATAACTCATCCTCTCCTCATCAATCTAATACCATTTTAGACTGAAACTAGTAAGAGGAAGCAAGAAAGAAAAACTAGGATTTCGAATAAATTAGGAGTTTTTCATCCAAACGACAATGCAAGGGTTTTAAAGACATCTACAGGCCAAAGTTAAGCCTATAAACTCATTATAAGCTTAATTTTATAGATTTGAGTATATTTGAAATATGAGTTTGTATATTTGAAATATGAATTTTACTATTCACCCAAGGATTTCTATTTAATCTCACATAGGAAACATAGATTGTGTCAATTAGTGATATTAGAAAGTACATAATACTAAATAAGCATAAAATAACACTTGAAACGTGCATAACTATTTTAGATGAAAATGTGAAAATTTAGATAACTACGACTATGGGATTTCGTTGTTGGAAATCGGCTAAATGGCCCTCATTAGAAAGCCTTGTAAAGTTATATGTGTCAAATTAAGGGATTTTAGACACAATGACCATGAATATTGCATTTAATGCATAAATATTAAATATTTAGAATCTCAAAATTTATAATATATGTGTGTGTGTGTGTGTGTGTGTGTATGATATTAGGCGCCGAGCACTTGGGAAAGGAATATATAGTGTAACAACCCCAACCCTCAGTATAGCCATCAGGTCCTACCTGGACCATACCTAGACTACCGAGTTACCGTCGTTACAGCCCAGTGTCTCCCAAGGGCCCACTATGTAGGAATTTATCCCTCGGCCATCTTAACACCATATACCCGACTACCAAGGTATTTCTTCCTTCCCCGAAGGAAAATTCGCCTCCCCTACGTTTTGAACTTGTAGAACAATTAGTACTCACTTTCATAGAGATTACTCCTTAAAGGAAAAGTCCCAAGTTTGAAATGTAGAGGAGGCAAACTTTCCTTCGGAGAAGGAACAAATATCTCGGTAGCCGAACCTGTGGTGCTCAGAGGGCCGAGGGACAAATTTCTGCTCAGTGAGCTCGTGAGTGACACTGGGCTATAACGGCGGTAACTCGATAGTCCAGGTGTGGTCTAGGTGGGACCTGATGGCTATAACGAGGACTAGGGTCATTACATGCAGGGCGCGAGGATTAGTGTAAGAGTGGTGACCTCTTTTTTTACTATGAGTGGAACTATTTTTACTCATTTTTTTGCTTTTAAAATACTTTATGAAACTTATTATTTTATTAATTAAGAAATGATTTATTTATCGTTGATTTGAATAAAATATGAATAAACTGTGGTTTGAATGAATACGTGATTGACCAGGAGGTCAGGTTTGATATTGAAATGCATGCTTTATAATGATGTTGATAATGAAATTATTATAAATGTTTATATAAATAAATTTAATTGTGCTTTGTATTAGTGATATGGCCGGAGAGCTAAGTTTATATATGATTGTAGTTACAGGAAAGTAGCCTAAAGACAAACCTGTGAAAGGCCGCCTAAGTGAGTGCGCCACAGGTAGGGCAGGTATATAAGTGGATATTATGGAATTGCCCACCTGTGAAATTGACGAAGACAGTCATGAGTATTACCACATGACTACTCGAGGCCAATATCAGTGGTAGGCCAGTTTTAGAATTTGAGTATATATTTTTATACTTAAAGAACTATTTTAATAAATAAGTATCGTTTTCTGTACATAAAGCCCACTGACGGTCTTGGGGTTATCACAGTCAAGGTAACCACCAAGAAAATGAGTTAGTCTAGTAAATTTGTATAACAGACCATGTTTATTTAATATAGAATTGTCTTATATACATTAATAAATATTTTATTAAATTGTATTTTTAACCACTCAAAGAGTATATCCCCATATACTCACTCCCCTTACCTTCCAATTTTTAGGAGATCAAAATTAAGAAGTGCATTGTACAGATGGTGGTAATCAGTAAAGAGTGTAATGCCCTTAGATACAGTAGATATTCTCGACTCACAGACTTGACAGATCAAGTCATTGGATATCTTTTATAAAGCTGTTTATGTTTGTAATTATGAACAGAATTAATGTAATTTGATAAGTATTTTACATATATCTTCATTGTGAAATAATTTGAAAACTGTTTCAGAGAGACGAGTTTACGTGAATGTGTTTATAAACTGTTTTAGAAATTGCTTTAAGATGTATGTAAACATACAGGGAGACAAGTACCTAAACAGCCTTACAGGTCTAAGAAACATGTTCAAATATTAAGAATGTGTTTCGAAGGACTATGACGGTTGTCACGTGTGAACCCTATGGGCGAGGGCGTGATATAATATATATCAATATAATGTGACATATAATTAAAGGAGTAAAATCGAAAGCCCCTTAACTACATACAGTTTTTTACATTAATTTCTCAACTATTATATTAATGTACTCTCAATGGTTAGATCAAATCTAACATTTATAATTAATACATCATAATTAATGCATATGTGAAATGAATATCAACCATTCAATTGAGATTAATCTAATGATATATAAATAATGTAAGAAATTGTATAAAAAAAAAAAGAGCTATGATATTAACCCACATATATATATATATATATATATAATAGATTCACTTTTTATCATTATCAAAATTAAAAAAACTAATATTAGGCTAAATAACTGATTATAATTATTGAGTTAATTTTTTTAGTATATTGATATAAGATTAATAAAGAAAAATAAATAAATAAAGACTCCTAAGATTTCATTTTCTTATCTATTAAACAATATATTTTTTCTACGAAATTAATAAGAAGTAAAAAATTCTAAAGATTTTATTTTTTGTCATTTTTATTAAGAATTAAAATTATAATTTATTGACATAATAATATATAATAATAATTATTCTTTTTCTTAGAGTCGATGAAGAAAATTGAAGAAAATGTATCAGTTAAATTTATTGTTTTGTTTTAACATGTTCCATGTAAATTGTAATATTTTAGATAAAATATAGATTAAGTGCTTTATAGTACTGAAAGTTAGTGATTATGACAAATTATTTTGTTTTTGTCATATTATTTTAAGAAAGAAAATTAAGTTTTTATTTTGATTATATTATTGTGATAATGGAGAATTGGTAAACGGTGATAAATAATGATTGTGTTTATAATGGTATGTTTAGTATTTATAAATTGCATTACCATTTTCTTTGAATTTATGATTGATTTTTGTTTTAAAAATATAAATAAGAATGTTTTATTTTAAATAATATATATATATATATATTAAACTAATTAAAGATAATTAATTCAATTAAAAAATAAAGACAAAATTTTTTAAAAAATTTGAAGATCAAGAACAAGAATTTAATATTTTAAACATGAAATACTTGCTTTAACCCTAATTAAACTAAAACAAGGAAAATGTTAAGGATAAGAAATTCGTATTCAAACAGGAATAGGGATCACAATTCTCGACTCTTTGTCATCCCTATATATTAATTGTATTTTATTATTACAATGTCTCTATCTTTATTTTTTTTAGTTAATTATTCACAATATAGAGTTACATTAGGTTTTTTTTTTAAATGGTCTAATTTTAAGGTCTATTAATAATTATAGCTCAACCTAATTTTTTCTTATAATTTTAATCGAAAATGTGTCTTTTGGTTGAAAATACCCTTGACTTCTTTATGTTTCTCTCACCAACAAACTCATACAAAATCTTTGCAAAACAAATGAATCCTTAGGAAACTCAAACCCACCTCATAATTTTTATTTATCTACAACTAACATAGTTAAAGTTGGACAAAAAAAATAGACGAAATGAATCGATCAACTTGATCTATTTGATTTTGGATGATCTCGGTTTACTTTTCAGTTCTTTAAAATTAAAATCGAAATTTCAATTTGAGTTTTGAATTCAATTATCAAAACTAAAAAGTTGGACAAAAAATAGACAAAATGAATCGGTTGACTCGATCTATTTGAATTTGGATAATTTCAGTTTAGTTTTCGATTCTTTAAAATTAAAATTGAAGTTTCAATTTGAGTTTTGAATTTAATTATCAAAACCAAAAAGTTGGACAAAAAATAAACAAAATGAATTGGTCGACTCGATCTATTTGATTTTAGATGATTTCGGTTTAATTTTTGGTTCTTTAAAATTAAAATCGAAGTTTTTGAGTTTTGAATTCAATTGTCATAATCAAAAAAATTGAACTACAATTTTAAATTTTTTTCTGCATATAAACATGTTAGTCATTTATAAGTTATTATATTATTTTAAAATACTCGTATACACAATTATTCTTCGTATATAGATTAAAAAAATTATTTTTTTAATTTGGATTGAATCTAAATAACTAAATTGAATTGAATGGTTAATTCGATTTGATTCGATTTTAAAATGTGCATCATTTTTATTCAATTTTTTAAATTATGTATCAGTTCGATTCAATTATATTTCTCATAAGCTAAATCAAATTTAACCCACTTTTATGTGTTCTTGAATTTTCACTGTAAGAATAAGGTGAATTGAATAGGTTTGACTCAATTTTATACTGTAAAAAAGTTTGGTTTGATTTTAACATTGTGCATTAGTTTGGTTTAGTTAGACTATATTTTTAAAAAACTAAACCGAATTTGACCCAACCTTATGTATATCCTCAGAATTTTCACTTTATTGAAACGAATGATTGATTCCACTTAGCTTAGTTCCTCATGTATATCTTCATAATTTTCACTTTATTAAAACAAATAATTGATTCGATTTCCTCATGTATATCTTCATAATTTTCACCTTATTAAAATGAATAGTTTATTCGATTCGATTTTCACATTAGTCATCGGTCCAGTTCAGTTGAATTATATTTCTTAAAAATCAAATTTAAATTTAACTCAACACTAAATGTAGTCCCTGAATTTTCACATTAAAAATAAGAGGCACATGTCGGGTTCACTTAATCCACCATTGGGCGCACAAAACAGTTATATTTAAAGAGAAACACCTTAGCTATTTACATAGTGTAGTATCAACTATTTATTCAGTGACCCACATTTTAGGCAGTTAGCACCTAAAACAATAACTACCTCGACGGTAATTCCTATATTTAATAAAAAAATTATTTATAACTATTACACCAAAACCTTACAAATGGAGACATTAGAAACCTAAAAAAGATAATATATATATATATATATATATATGTATATGTATATATTATCCATCCCTGTTTTGGATGGTATTCCTGCCTCCGGCCCACCCTGTTTAACAATATTTATATAAATAAAAAATACACACAAACTATTAACATAAGCAAATAAAAAAATAATAAATTAATGTGTTAATAAATTATTTATTTTAATTTTTATATAAATATTAAGAAAAAAATTATAATAATAATATTTTTATGTGTTTATAAAAAAAAAAATTTATTATTTATAAAAAACTTATTATTTCAATTTACGTGCTTAAATAAAACTCTCTTTTTTATGTTATTGACTTTTTATTGGGAGTTTCATTTGTGTTTATAAAAAAAATTAAATTTTTTCATATTTATTATACTTCTATTTTATTGCACATTTCAAATCCATATGGAATATTTCAAAACAACTATTGGAAAAAAGAAAAATCCGTCTTTGGAATTAGTTGTTGATTTGTTTTCAGCATTCTTCTGTCAATCACCAAGGCAAGGCAAGGCAACAGGCGTAAATTGACTGAGATGGGCCATTAGAATCTCACAAAGAGAAACCAATTATCAGAATCAAATCATAATCACGCCACCATCTCTCTCTTTTTTAATATACACGCACACACACTATCAGCATGCAACAGTGACAACATGTGTTCATAAACTGTGTAGAAATTGATCGCTATGACAAATAAAAAAAATACATTGCAAAATTAATGCAAGTGATTGTGATTTAAGGTACCAATTAAAGCTAATTACTGTTCATATAAAAGTATAATATTAAAACATATTTAATATTTTTTAAATGATATTTTTGAATTTAAAAAAACATTTAT
>JAXCLQ010010439.1:0-10477 GCA_035584115.1 Cedrela odorata
TTTAACATATAAGACATTTTTTATTATGATTAAATTAAGGTTAATTGTACCGATACCTTTCACTTTGTCTCGACTATTATCTCCAAATATCACATCTTTCCTTTCTTCTTTCTTTAGATAGAGAAATAACTTATTGTTTCCCATTATATGTCTTGAGGAATCGCTATCAAGGAACTATTTCTTTTTGTACTTATTGCTCTTCACATGTAATACCTACAAAAATGACAAATTTATTTTGGTACCCAAGTGACTTTGAGTCCATAGATATTAGTTCTACCCTTAAAGGTCTTGATCATTTTAGCATGCATAATTTCTTTAAGTTGTGTTCCCTTAGATACCCATATCATTTTAGGTCCATTATACTTATTTTTCTTCTGTAAACATGTGTTGCTATAATGCCCCTTTTTATTGCAATAATGACAAATAATGGACGATGCTACTTGTTGTTTAACTTTTACAAAATAGTTTGCATACGAGTTTTGTTTGATTCCTTGTTTATATACAAATTCGATTTTATCAAATATTAATCTTTGACTACATAAAAGTTTATTTTACCTAAGATTTAGCTAAGATTTCTTTTAGATAAACTATTTTACCTTTTAAGATTTTATTTTTATCTTTTAACATATCAAGTTCATTAGGTGAGCTAGATTCATTTTTAATTTCTAGTTCTTTAACTTTTATTTTTAATGAGTCATTTTCATTTAATACCATAGAGTTCTTTTTCTTTGTTTCTTTATATTTTGCATATAAGACCTGAAAATCATTTCTAAGTTTCTTATATAATGCATTCAAGTCTTCATTTAATAAATCATTATCACTATTTGAACATGTGTCATAAAATGAACGGTTTTGATCTAGAAAGGTTACCTCATCTTCTATTTTTCCCATAAGGCAGAAATTTTCTCGCTCGGTTTCCAATGATAAAGAGCTTTCTTTGCTAGAGGAGTAATCCCATGTCACTTTCATTTCATTCTTCTTATTCTTGTTCTTTTTATCTTTTCTTAGCGAACATTCGGGTTGTGTATGCCCCTGTTTCTTGCATTTATAGGAAATGATTTCTTTCCCTTTTTCTTTTTCCTTTTCAAAACTTTTCTTAAATCCATTCTTTCTTAGATAGTCTCTTCTTTTCCAGTTTATTCCTTTACACCCTTCTTTGTTGAAGAATTTTCTGAATTTTCTGGCCATGAGAAGAAAGTCATCTTCATCTAAGTCTTGTTCACTTTCCCCTTCCTTTTCTTCCTTTTTTGTGCTCTTTAGTGTTATGTTTCTTTTGCCCTTCTTTTTATCCTCATCGTCATTTCATTTACTTTCAAGCTTGTATGTTATGAACGATTCGAGAAGTTCCTCAAGAAGTAAGGTTCTTAAATCCTTTGCCTCCTTAATTGCCGTAACTTTAGCTTCCCAACTTCTAGGTAGACTCCTTAGAATTTTTGTCGCAATATATGCATTTGAGTAAGTTCTACAAAGAGCTTTTAAATTATTAGTGATGTCAGTGAAAAGAGTAAATATATCTTTTATGCTTTCATACGATTTCATTTTAAACAGTTTATAATTATGAACTAACATACTAATTTTAAAGTATTTAACTCTACTAGTTCTTTCATATGTGACTTCTAGCATGTCCCAAATTGATTTAGCTGTTTCATATCCTGAAATTCTATTAAATTCGGCTCTATCTAAAGTACAATATAAAATGTTCATTACTTTTCCATTTAGAGTGAACCTATTTCTCTCTTCGGGAATCCATTCCCTTTTTGGTTTTAATTTTCTCTCTCTAGTAATTTCATTCTCAATTGTGAGTGGATAGTATCAATCTTCTATTACATTTAAGATTTCAAAATCTAATGTTGATAAGAATATTTACATCCTCTTTTTTCAGTAAGCATAATTTATTCCATTAAAGAATGGTGGTTTGTTTGTAGATTATCTCTCTACTATTTGTGTAAGATTACTGCTAGATGTCATTTTAGTCTACTCCTCAAGGTTGTAAATCCTATTTAATTGAGTTAGACTCTAATACCACTTGTTAACCCAGTTGGCAATACCCAAAAAGAGGGTGAATTAGGTTTTTAAAATTTAGCAAATAAAATCGTATGTAATGCAGTGCAGTAATGAAACAATAATTAGAGAAAGAAATACAAACGCAGTTTTATAGTGATTAGGTAAATTTTGGCCTACGTCTACTTTTTCGGATGCAAGAGACTTTTACCGAGATTCCACTAATTTCTTATTTTGACGGAATAAGAGTAGCCCAGTACGCTCTTTCTAAGATGAAGGGAAACCTTACACTCTTTTATACGGATAAAGAGTAACCAAAAAGATCTTATTTGATACGGATGAAGAATTATTCAAAACCAAATTAAAAATATATTTTTGATTTTTGCTCTCACACTAGAGTAAATGTTTCAATAAATTTTTCATAAGAAAAATTTCTCTCACACAAGAATTGAAAGAGTCACAGTAGAGAGAGAAAGTTCAGTGTTTTCGTATCTCAGTGCTATTCAATGATTTCTCGTTGATATTGATTGCAAATAATTATTTTTTGAAACTTCACTGTATATCTTCTATTTATATTTATCCATTTTGTAAAGCTACTCATGTCCAACTGCTTGATTTAGTACATTTAATATTCACCATTAATGTTGCAAAAATTACCGTTGAGTTTTAAATTAAGAGAGAGTATTGATCCGTTTCTTCATGTATCAATCTCTTTAAGTGAACAGTATGATTTGCATCCCGAGTATCGATCTTCGCTTCTCTAAGTATTGATCTATTTGTACTGGAAGTATTTCTAGTTTCAATATATCGATCTGTTTCTATTGAATATCGATCTGGTCTGCACCGTAATTATTTTCCAACTCTCTGTGAAAACCACATATCGATCTATTAATGTCCATGTATCGATTTGGTTGCCTCTGAAATTATTTTTCAACTCTCTATGAAGGTCATGTATCGATTTATTGATCTCCATATATCGATCTGGTTGTATTAGTGATTTTATCTGAAGCCACTTTCTCAGCAAATATCGATATCCTCATTTTTTTATATCGACCTTCTTTGATGGATCAATCTGTTATTGAACTTGTATCGATTTATTTCTTTCCATATCGATCTGTTTTTCTCTGAGTATTGATCTATTTGTTTTTTAATACACTGTGACAAAGATTTGTTAAGGAATAAATTCAAACATATTCATTAAAGATTCTAAAACAAATTTAGAACATATTTAATTTAGTTATTATCAAAAATATATTATATATTTATATTTAATATTATCAATCTCTCATGAAATCATTATGCCAGACATGGTAGACATTTCACTCATGCCAGATACCTCATAAAATAATTGTAAATATAGGATGATTAGAAGTATAGTTATTTCACAGATTTGATTATGTTAACGTGTAACACCTCACTCAACCATGTATGTTCTATTGCAAATCAAAGTTTTTACACGCATGTATATACATGATAGTATTAGATAGCTGACTGACACGATAGAAGTATTTGTATAATCCTGTGTTGATCAGTGGCTAATTGTGCATACATTCTTGTATCTGTGCAACCTAATCAAAACCATAGCATCACCAGTTTGTGGGTCTCCAAACCACTCTTCAATTCATCCCCATGATTTGACCTTGACAAAGAACAGCCAACCAGAATCTTGTATCTTTCTAATTGCCTCTATCTCAGACTCTTCTAGCAAAAACTGACTTCCCTTATGCGGTCATTGTGAAAATATATTCCTTATTCTGATCTTTAGCAATCTAATCATCACTTTTAAAGTCCATTCCCCTTGCATATCTATATCTGTCTTTGCATGTGTTTCTTTAACAAGCAATCTAGCATCAAGCCTTCGAAAGTGAGATCAAAATGAAGGTAAGTCCATATTAAATTTTCAGAACAGCATAAATGTTTTAAACCTTTTTCACCTTTGCTGTCATTGTTGCAGCTACTGGGATGGATGCACCAGAAAAAATGGCAAAATAGCATTGAGCCATTCAAGGATTTCACAACTGGTATTCCAACTACCACATACACAACTGCATTCCAGTGAAACAATCCCTATTGCATGCATCAGTCACAAAAAAGTCGCCACATAATCACAACACAACTTTATTTAAGAATGAACTTAGCCTGCTCAACATCTAATCTAATAAAGCAGTTCAGCTCTGGATTCCATTATGCTTGTTTCATTTGGAAATTCAAGAATTACTTATTTTTCAAATTGATATTTCAGTTTTTCCACCTTAAGCAAAGGCTTAAAACAGGTGGTTCTCAGACCACTAAGAAAAGTGCCTCACTGCAATTTTTTGCCAGAATCATCTCATATTTTCAGATTTTACCCAAACCCCATCCACCAAAACTGGTGGAGATCACCCTCTTCCAAGCAGCAGATCCCTCCACAGGGAATAGTATTAAATAGGTATATCAGTACAAGTATCGAGGCCATTTCTTTTTAAAAGTCACTCAGAACACTGCTTGGTTATTGCAGAAATCAATCACTCTCCATCATACCATGATTACAAGTCTGAAAGTGGGGCAGCCACAAGAATAGGTCCACATTTTCCTTTCAGTGTACAAAAGGAAAATCAATGCATCTTGCTGAAGCTAGTCCACAGCATCTTTCTTCATGATTCTTGATGATGTCCTAATTAATCTGTGGACTCTAATTTCAGGTAACTACTGCACTTGCCTTTCAGCACAGTCAACCCTTGATGATCAAGACAATGATTCAAAGCCAAGCTTTGGCTCAAAATATGGATCTAGATCCTCAAAGCAGGCCAGACAGGAATATGAAAACTCTACTTCAGAACTTGAAGCCAAGCAAGTGGATGAAAACTTCAATGAAGAAAAAACAATGTTTACCTCTGAGCCCTTTCATGGCTTTCTCACCATCGGAACCCTTGGTACAGAGCCCATCATCAGTGAACCAGTAACACCAACATTTCCTACGTCTGCAGAGAACGTAACAGAGGTGACAGAATATGACTTGAAGCTCATCAATGATGAACTGGAGAAGTTCCTTGAGGCTGAAGCTGAAGAAGAAGAGAACATTGAATCATCGGGAAGAAACAGTTATGTTAGCATTGTTACACTCATTGATAAGCCAATGGAAGGAACCATTTCTGAAGATCATGGAAAGATGATGGTATGTCCACTCCAAGGGTATCTATTTGGGTCAACTGAATTTCCAGAAACAATTACAAAGGAGAAGAAGGAAAAGACATCACTTGGGGAGCTGTTCCTTAGGACAAAGATAATAGATGAAAGTTCCACGGAAGGAAATGGTAAAGGGGAGATGCCATCCAAGCAAATGCATAAATCTGTCAAAAATCTCATGAATAAGATGCTGAAAAAATTTCATGCATCTTCAAAACGCCCTATCCCTTCATACAGTGATACCGCTTCTGTTTCAACCAAGAAAAAGCTGCATAAGGTGCGCCTTCTAAAAGCCATTATTTACAACTTATCTTTTACATAAACCTCAGATCAGTACCGCTAAATCACGATGATGTAGTCTAAAAAATAATGCTTCACTTCTGTTGTCAAACATCTAGGATAGATGGAAGTCAACTACAAGAATCAATTGGTGTGCATATGAATTTTTTTGTGTTTTAACAAAGAACAGTTGGGAGTGAGAAATTCAGAGGTGGTTTCCAGTTTCTAAATGTGTATAGTGTCTGACATTGAGGATGGTTTGATCAAGGCCATCATAAAACTACAGTGCAAAGTAGTGTAAAAATCAACTGTGCTAAAGATGTTCAGATTGTATATTTCAAACCAGTCATTTGACACACGATCATATAACCAGGTTTGAACATCTGAGAATTCCAGCACCAAAAAAAAAAAAAAACCTTTAGTAACTGTGAGTGTAGGAGTGTGGATTGGATAAACTACAAGAATATTACATAGTACACAGCAATTTATTTTTTCAAGAAGCTCTCTGTCAGAAAAGACTACTGACTTGGGATTATATACTGGATCGTATATTTTCCGTTTTAACTTTACTAGTGCCTTGCAGGTGATACAAATGTTCCACAGAAAAATCCATCCTCAAAACTCTATAGCTGAAAAAGAGTTAAAGTCCCGCAACAAGTTCAACAGCAATCCCTATAATGGTGGCCACGTTGAAGGAGGCCTAGACAAAGACAGCAGAAGCTGTCCCCCAGGATCTAAGTCAAAGGACCAGCTCCAATACAAGACCAACATCAAGTTGCCCCAATATAGGCTCAGGTGCAGTTCTTCAAGTGGAAATAGGGAGCACTGGATCAAAACTGACGCAGACTGTAAGTATTAAATTATAAGCAACATATTTTTCTTTCACTTGGCAAATAACAAGCATGCAAATAAGAAAGAGAGAAAGAACCAATGATTTTACTCTAGACAAATTCTTAGGGAGAAAAAATGATATTATGCTGATAAGCTACTTGCATGCATTCCAGTGTGACAGTATTTATTATTGATAGTGCTACTCAATGTCAATTAAAACATCTAGTTGTGATCATTTTAATTATCACTACCAGAGTAAGGCACAATTAACCTTTGTTCAATTAAGGTGCATAAACGGACAGATACATGTGATTAATAATGTCTTTAGTAATTCACACATTAAAAAACACAAACACATTGACAAAAATGTAAGAAATTTAGAAAATAACAAAATTAGAAGTAAAACACAAAACTGGTATATATTACAGCGAATTCTGTAAAGATAATAGAAAGCTAGTGAAAAAGCATGATATACAGAAACTACATAAAAGGAGTGGGCAAAACCTAGAGCAAAAGGGGTACCATTTAGCATTGAGAAAAATTTTTCCAGTAAAATAGCATTCATTTGTTTCTTCCAAATTCCAAATTTGATGCTATAATTGAATAAAAGATGAAAACCACTGAAGACCAAGTCTACTAGCCAATACCATATAGTATTCCTCCCACCATCCCATATCCACCTATATACAGATCAATTATGTCATCTGTTTTATATATAGTACTCTTTTTTGCAGGTACACATTGCAATGGTATAGATTTTAAATTCTATTAAAAACATCATAATTCGGAAAAATAACTACATAAGGTCTTAAAGAGTATAAGAAAGAAGTGTTGTCTATAAAGACATCAACAACAAAATAGTCCATAAACTTTATTTACGTTTTCAGTACATCATCAGAATTGGCTTGCATGTGATCAACACTACCAACATGCTAACATATCAACTAATATTTTCTTGACTTAAAACAAGACTTCACTGCATATATCTATGAAAACCCATTTGCACTGAATATGCAAACGACATGAACTATTCCAACTCGATTGAAAATTTATCATTAACCAGCTGTCAAACCAGTAAGATAATTGTAATAACATATTAACATGTTTTTCCCAAAGACAACTGTAATGTATTAAACCATATTTTTGGCCCTTTAAATGTACCAATCTATAGCCTCACTCTTTTCTACTGCTGGTACTGTAGACTTGGTGTTGGAGCTGTAGCAGCGACAAGGAGTGGCACAGGGAAACACTTTCATTATATAAGAAACATCAATGTGGTGGTTTGTAGTATCATCTGTGTTCTTATAAATTGTGAGTAAAATGGTGATGAACACTGGAATAAGAGAGGAATATAAGGAGTTATCTGCCTCATCTTCCTCCATGTATTAATAAACCAATGGCTCTAAGTTCCTTAAAAGGTTCTTAATTAGCACACCATGATGTTGATTGTGACTTGAAAAAATCTTCATTATTAAAGTATGATGTTTAGTGTCACTTGAATTCTTGCACAACTCAAATGCTTACTGGACATTTGACACCTGTTTTATGTACAGTTTAGTCAGTAACTGCATTCGATCTTCTTGTATAAAATTTCATACAAGAATCAAAACATGTAAATGATAAGCAGTTAGATCAATATGGGTTTTTTTTCACATTACAGATTTTGGATGTTGATCTTTATACACCTAATATCTAGGAATGACAATTTTATCCGCAAACCCGCTCCTACCCGATCTTTATGGTACGGGTTTGATATACATTTTAGCAAGTTTGCGAAGGATTTGGTAAATAAATTTAAAATCCGCAACGGGTTTGGGACAGATATAGATATGGATAGATATTCGCGAGTATATTCGCGGATATTTTTTTTAAAACTGCCAAAACAACATCGTTTTAATATTAATATCCTTATTTTTTTATCTACATCTATTTGTATCTACTTGTCTATTATACTATCTCATTGTTAATTATTTTTTAATATTTTTATTCTATAACAATCATTCTATACAATACTATTTATTTATTTTCTTTAATTATTAAATTTTATATATATATATATAAACTTTTAAATTAAATTATTTAATTTAAGTTGGAGGTATTAATTTTGAGCTATTGATATATGTTATTCAAGGATAGATAAAAAATAATAAGTTAATAATATTAAATATTATTTATTAACTTTAAATTTCAAATTTGCATAAATCAATATTCCAAAATTAATATCTTAAACTATTTTTTTTATTTATCATTATTAATTCATAGATTTCTCTAATATACCGAAAATCCTATTAAAAATTCACTAAAAATTCACTAAAAATCCGCGGATATTCTCACGGGTTTGGTCAATGTTAAATACCGGTTTAAGCAAGTTTAATAATAAATTATCAAACCCGCTGCAGGTTTGATACGGATATGATATTGAATTTTTTTTTAGATACGTATGTGGGTTTGGAAATATTCGTCCCAAACCCGATCCGCTGCCATCCCTACTAATATCCTTACAAAGCACATACATTTATGGTGCTAGTCCACGTCATCTTGTCTGATGACTTTAAAAGGTAGCCTAGATTGTCCACCCAAAAATTCATTTATCCCAACTTTTCAAAGAGAATCTAGATAAGAGATTTGTTTAGGTTTTGACGTTTAAAGTGTGAACCATACTTCTTTTTATTGTCTGTTGTGAAATTTTTACTTGTACATTTTCAATTGTTGATGAAAGAACTAGAAGGATCAGGGTCCCACCTTATAGCACCATGTGTAGAAAAGGGTGGCAGTTGCTGAGTCCCAAATTTTACTGGTGGGCACTCTTCGATCAGAAATCTGCCCATATCCATCACTCCAAGAATGATCAACTAGAGCTGCCATCTCTCAGAGAAGAATACATCAGCTCCATATGAAAGAAGTACAGACATATGCATATGATTGACAATATACCACTGAAGCAAATACAGAAATGAAGTATTACAAATATGGGTAAGGTTCAATTTCTTAGGCTGGAACTCATTGATCAGAACAATACTGAGTTTGTGGAGAAAAATTCGACTTTATACCTTAACAAAACAGATTCTTGTACATTGAAGTTAAAAAGTCAGTCAATGGGGTTTCACGAAATTTGTGTCTACCATGGTTTTTGATGGCACTACTGTTGGTACAGTTATACTGGTATGAAATACGGGAATCCAAATATACAAGAAGATAACATCACCTCAATATATCTTTGCCAGTTAAATGCAATCGAGAAAATAATTATTTAATCGCAATTACGTCACAGTCCACAACTTTTACCAGAAAATTAAGAGTAAATTTCCATATATTATAATTAGCAAATTATTTTATCACAAAATCACTCATAGGTCTCAGTCATCTCTTTGAGAGGTACCATGTATTGTACTTCCAAACAACAGTTAATTAGCTCCCAATAAACCAAGCTCCACAGCTGAATGCAAATAAAATTGAACGGATTTCTCGTAATATCATTGAAAATTAATGAACTAAACGGTAGACACGCAACCATTCTCAGCGGCTTCAATTGACTATGAAATTCAACTTATCACATAATATTTAAAAGATACCATTAAACAAACTAATTTAAAATAAAATAAAACTCACTTCAAGGCAAGTATAATTACAGAGGATTCCAAAATCCCTTGCTCTTCTAAGATTAACTCTGCAAATTAATTGCAATTGAATTAACATGAACAGGCTTTGAATTAAGCTAGTAAAGAAGACGATATCTGTAATTATCACTCTAAATTGCTTACCTGGAGCATGATTTGCCTGTAATCAAGCTAGATGGTTCAAATTTTGTCCAGTGAAGTGGAGACTCCGGAGACGGGAGAGCCAAAGCAGAGGTCCCCATTACAAAACGGTGAATGCTTTTGTCTGGTAGGGGCGGTCTGGGCGTTTTCGTGTTTGGATTGGGGGAAAATTTCCAAAATCATCTTATTTTGTATCTCATTTACACAAATTATTTGCGTAAATGATCTCTTTAATTTAATTTTATCAAATTATTCGATTTTATTATTTTGGGATAATATTACTTCTCCGTAATTACAGCACTAAAAATACAAAAAGATAAATTTTATAAACAGTAGATCATGAAACAGTTTTTAACGGGCGGGGCCACTTTTTTGGTCAAATTATATTTTTAATTCTAATATAAAAAAATTATATTTAAAGTCATTCATTCAAATAATTTTAT
>JAXCLQ010010439.1:24528-41858 GCA_035584115.1 Cedrela odorata
ACTACAGGGTATTCCATTATCAACAATGATTTGTATATAAAATATTACTAAATAAAATATATTAATATCAAAGAGTGAGGGAGAAATATCAGTTTGTTTTAATTTGACGAAAATAACCTAATATTTAGGTTCATTAACAAATTTAGCCGGATAAATAATTTTGTTATATCTAAGACTAAAAATTTACTATTTAAATGAAATTGTCTTGATCCGTGAATTGATGAACAGTTTCTTACGACGAATTTCATTAAGGGATAAATTAGTATAAAAATGATATCTATCAATGAATAATTCGTTAAAAAAGAAATAATTTTCATTAAAAGAGACTATTTTTGTACTAATCTCTTTCTACAAAATTCGTTTATGAAATGTTATTTATTAACTCACTAATCTTCAGTAATTTTATTCAAATATTAAACTGATGAGAAATTTAGAACTCGAATTATAAACATAAAGAAACTTAAAAATTGTGCTATTTTGATTTTTTTAAAAAAAACCCTTTCAATTATCCCAGTTTCAAAGCCTAAAACTTGGGATTCTTTAAAAGAAATGAAAGCCCGAAATATTTCCAAAGGCCTGTACATAGAACATCCAGTAAAGTAAAGCAAACCCCTTCTGCAATGAAAAGGCCCGCCCACGTCAGATGCCGCAAATAATCCCGCGACGACGCCACGCGAAAGCAGTTATGCAGCGGTCACAAAAACTACACGAGATGCATTGCAATTTGCAAGCAATATTACAGAAGAAGGAGAACCTCAAAAGCTGTTATTGTTATCCGCCCATAACACATAGCATCTATTTGTCAAGTTGTTTATTTAAAACATGTATTTAGACTCTTTAACTATATAGAGTCTTCCTTGAGACTGCAAAGCTGCTGGAAGACTATATTATTAAAGAGTCTAAATTCATAGTCATTGAATGATGCAAGTGGTTTAAACTTTGACATTTAGAGGATGGTGCCCGGTTTGTCTTTGAACGAAAGAAAAGGGCATGGTCATGTGTCATGGGTTCAGTATTTGACACAACGAAACTATTCGTGTAGTAACCACGAATAAGGTTATTTGAGAAGTAGTTTTTAGAAACTCATATATTAATTGATTTTGATCTGCCTCTGTCTCATTAGGAGAACGATTCCAATTAATTTTTGTGCTAGAGATGATCAAATTCTCTTCACATTGAAGTATATGGGACAAGAGTTACACACTTTTTTACGCTTGAAATAACATGCTTGAAAATTAGAGTATAACATTCTCTCCCACCAAAAAATCATACACACTCTCATACATGTGATAATCTTTTTGGCACTCCACCCGAATCAGTTAGCATAAATGAGATTCCACCTTGCCAACTAGTCTTTCTTGAGAATAACATTTGGCAAAAATGAGGTACTAACTGGTTTACTATACTTGGACCATTCCGTTACTCGTCTTTCTACTGCAAAAGACCTTTCAACCATAAAGACATAACCCCTGTTGTGAGCATTGTGGTGATAGCGCTTAGTGTAGACCACCTCGCATTACCTCGCACAATTGTGCGAGTGCTCCTTGACTTGCTACTTTGATGTTTTCTCCCCAAAAATCAACGAGACCATTGCAGAATGTCTCATTTTGCTCTAATACCACTTGTAACAGGTTTAATGTTTAACATAAAAAAATTGCTTGTGCGACACCCACAAATAATACTATTCGAGAATTAGTCTTTAAAAATTTACATACTAATTAGTTTCGACCTACTTTAATCTTATCAAAAGGACGATTCTAGCCTTCGATCAGTTTTTGTGTTGAGATAGTCAAATTTCATTAACGTTGAAGTATACGAGATTAGAGCTACATACTATGTTTACGCTCTATATAGTATGTTTGAATATTAGGGCGTAACACATGACCAACAATCAAATCAAGGCAACACATTTATTCAATTCTCACCTGATATAACATATGGTTGTAATCTCTTCTTTTGCAAGATTGATACCAAAAAGCAAAGAGAGCTTCAATTTCAAAGAAAGAATTGCTAGTACGAGTGTCACGGGGAACAACCCCATCATAATTTTGGAAGATATATGTAATTTGGATAAAAGGCAAATTCACTTTTGGTCCAAACAAATATTCGATCTCGCTTTACAAATCAAAGATAGCCAAGAGATTTGAGAGTACCGAGTACTTGGTCAATAAAAATACAAAATTCATGATGTATTGTACACTATATGTATATATACAAGTCACTAGTCACTGTACAAGTACAGTATCAGCCACTGAATTCAATAGAATCCATCACGTTGCATGGACATTAAGAAAATGATTAGCATATATAACACCAACAGGTGATTCAATAAATTGTAACATTAGATACATATGAAAGACATATATACACACACACATGATGGCGAATGGTATAAATGAAAAGAGAATATTATGCAACTTTATTAATTATCGAATGCTTAAGAATAGTACT
The DNA here is from genome assembly GCA_035584115.1 of Cedrela odorata. NCBI lineage: Eukaryota > Viridiplantae > Streptophyta > Magnoliopsida > Sapindales > Meliaceae > Cedrela > Cedrela odorata. The sequence continues at coordinate 26,980 of JAXCLQ010010439.1, forward strand.
AATATTAACTGATTTTATCTGGGATTTGGCTTGAAAAGATATTTAACAAGTGATCCGAGCATCCCAACAAACACCCACTTGAACGAGTTGTCAATCAGGTATAATATCTTATCCCCGTGACTTTTCAATCTCATCAAACTTTCGACTGTCCACTACATGTCCGAGTAAAGCAAACCATGCCAACTTGCAAAAGGCATATAAGACTTGCTAGATTACTGTATTGTATATGCCACCATCACCTCCAACAATAGCATATTTCCGGCATAATTAATCGAATTAATACTCTCTGTTGCCTAAATGAACCCACTTTTATTAATTAACCTTATATGAAGAGATTACCAAACACTGAGAGAAAGACATTTCAGTATTATTTGGTGCTTATAATATCCTTGTAATGCCTGTAGATTAAGGATGACAAAATTTTTTACAGGAATGACAGTTCCCGATCCTCGCCTATATATATATATATAATATATTCATTTTTTATTAATTAAAAAATTATCAAAATAAAAATATAATAATTAGTTGATATTAAATTAAATGACTAATTATAATAATTGAATTGAATATTTTAGTATTTTAATATAATATTAACAAATGAAAAAATAACTCTTAAGATTTTATTTTTTATCTACTAAACAAAATATTTTCTTTTTTTACAAAATTAATAAGAAGATATAATAATTTTTCTATAAACTCTCAAGATTTAATTTAATTTAATTTTTTTGTTATTTTATTAAAAATTAAGGTTATAATTTATTAACACGTTAATTTGTTAATATTTGTATATAAATTAAAATAAATAAATTAGTTATACATGTTAATTTATTATTTATTATATAATTTTATTTATTTATTTAATATTAATAAACGGGGACGGAAATCTTTCCTCGCTTTAAAATGGAATAATTTTTTTAAAATAAAAGTAAATCAAGAATGAAAATGTCAGTTCCAAAATGGGGAATGGATGGGGATGGCCACGGACAGTTGCAATTGCCATCCCTAGGGTAGATAACTATCTTTGGAAAAGCAAAGCTAAAGGCACATAGATATGGTAATGCGTGTACGATTGATCATCTTAAGCTTGCATATATCTTATTGTTGAAAATGCTCCAAAATGCGAGAGTTCGATGATGTTGAAAAAGACACTATTCTTATCCTCCAACATATTTATTATGCCTTCTGATCAAATTTTTTCACTTTCAAGTTCAACAATTTGAAAGAAAGGGTACTTCAAATTCACATGACAAGATACGTACAGATAACACAAGCATTCAAGTGGTAGATCGAAATATGCCGTCTTGTATAGCCTAGACAACATCCATGATTTGATTGACTCATTGTATTTCGTTAATTTACTGTCACTTGAGCAAGAAATTCATTAAGAGTAAATGATAAATAGAATATGATTCTACAGTCTCTCTCCATATATCCTCAGCTGAAAGCCAGCAATGTTTCGGTGGTCCTCAAAGTGCCTAGTTTCAGTCAATTCCACAGCTAAAGTGAAAGTTCATGAAGATCTCCATTCAATTCTTTTTATTCTGAAGGATTGATGGAGCACTGTAGTGGGGCTAAAGCTTGACGCACTCGATCAGCCTGGCATCATTCCTGGTAAGATCTTATTCATGTCAGGCCCAAAATATGTGTTAACAGATTTATTTTTTACAAGAAAACTTTCCAACAAAATAATAGAATTTTAGAAGAGATTTCTCATGAATTCGGAAATGAATTGTTATTGGTTAGCTATACTTTAGTAGAAGAATATAGAAGCTAGAAGTTGCTTGAAATTCATTCAAAATTTTAACTGGTTAACATTCGCAAATAATGCTCTAAAAGTCGTCGGCCTTTACTTCCATAAAATATTTTACGTTGTCCCCAATTTTGTGGCTACAGTAACATTGATTACACTGTATTCGCAACAACTTATTGGCTCCAGTAGCATATCTCACTATCAGAAAAGCACTTATTAGCTGTTTAACACAATTTGGAATATATCTCAAACTGTATATAACTATATTTATTTATATATACTGATATTAATATTATAAAACCCTAGATTTAAAAGTGATTATGCTTCCAGACATGTAGCAGAGGGACCACAAATTTGTCAAGATTCATACCTATCTATAAACCCTAGTAAATTATATAAATAGAAGATAAAAAACTTATCCAAAAAACTGCTATAAATAGACCCTCTCTTGTCCATAAATACTCACCATTTGATACCAACATCAAACTTCATCTCATCAAGTTATTAATAGAAAATGGAGTCGAACCGCAAGCGCAGCAGAGGGTTCATCAAGGGGAAGTTGATGCCACTGTATCGAGTAGCCAAGTCTTCCTCGACAATGCAACATAGCAGCAAGGTTAAGCCGAGCCAGTTTTCTCCTTCAGCTGCTTCGGTGGGTTACGTAGTTCACCAGGACTACCTTATTGCTCAGCCGAAGCCTAATGTCTCGTTTATCGTACCAGCTCATGATTATAATAATAATAACAACAATCGTGAGAAGTTGAGCCAATTAGAAAAGTTGTATGGTATAGTTGGTGATGAAAGTGTTGATATCAAAGCTGCAAGCTACATCTCTTCTGTTCAAGAACGTTTTAAGCTCGAACGTGTTAACTCAGAAAGAATGAAGTATCAGGACAACAGTACTCATTAGAAATATTATAAACTGAAATAATATTAACCACTGTCTTCCTGGTATTAGGGATTGCTGCTGCCTGCTCTCCTTTATTTCTTAATAATTAAATTCCTTATCATCTAGACAGATAGGTAGGTTTACTTGTGAAGAGATCGAAGTTGTATTTGTTTATATTTTTGTTTTATAAATGTAACTCTAAGCTTAATTAACACATGTGTAGGTTAAAGCTTTGAGTTACTGCATGCATATGAATTTGTACTTTGTTCAAGTGAGAGTAAAATTGACCATTCTTCTTCTTCTTCGTTTAATTATCTTCTAACCTTTTCTGGAACAACTGATAAATGTCAACCTCACCACCAGAGAATGATAAGATCGTATGCTTTCAATACTTCCAACTATTTGAATTTGATGGTACAGGAAGAAACTGAAACTAGATGTAATTAAGTAATTAAGCATAAGAAACTCAACTTCCAGCATACTTTTGAGTTGTGTATGTACAGAAACAATATTCACTCTCCGCAGGTTCTAAAACATGCGGGCAACAATCTTCCTGTGTAGAAGAGAATAACTAATATTTTAAGTGCATGTAATTAAGGTTAACAAGTCCAAGCTTCGTTAATTAAATAAGTAATTAACTTTCTATGAGATGTAGATCTCTGTTTATATTCTCTTTTCTTTGAATAAATCCTGCAGGAAAGCTATAGGAAGCAGCAGGTTAGTGCCCTTTAAATTATTTGCTAGTCTAAGCCGACGAAAAATGACTACACGCATGATAGAATGTCCCATCCTTGAATGGAATTTCTCCCTCAAACAATTTCAGTGGCTGGGTTCCCTACCCTTTTTATCTGCAGACAACGAATGTGCGTGTGTGATTGTGTGCTTTCTGGTTATTGCTACACAGAACAAAACTATGAATTGTAATACTATGTCATTGCAAGCCCGTAAGATTTGGGTCCATAAGAAGCAGACCATTTAAGTTCGGGTTTACTGACTACAAGCCCAATAGTTTTGCCCGGCCAGCTTGTTCATTAAACTCCAGACATTTTAACTACGCGTTTCCCAACATATTTTGATCATCTTCATCCCCTGCAGCTCCATGCTCTCTTACACCCTGCGAGCCAGCCAAATCCCGGAACTTATCCTTAAACAACCAAAAATAAACCACAATCACAATTATCTCTATAACACTCGTTTCTGAAAACCATGAGGGCAGAAGAAGAGCAGCAGCAGCTGCAGTCAAGCTTGTTCTTCGAACTCTGCTACATGATCGTTCACATTCTCAAACCAATCTCAAATTCTTACTTACTTTCTAGATCCTCCTCTTCTTCGAGACAGCCTGTCACCTTCTTATCGCAGCTCTCTCCTTCTGAGTTTGCTTCGCTTTTTCTTGGAATCTCTCTGGCTTTGATGCTCTTTGGTTCCGTTACCTTTGTCATTGGCTTCATTTTGATGCCTTGGGTTATTGGGTTGGTTTTTTTGTTTTATTTAGCTGGTTTCGTTTCTAAGTTATCAGAATTGGCTCGGTCCTTTATTGGTTCCAGGGATTTACCTGGTAAGCCTCTCTCTTTTTGTGTTTTTACTTTGTCCTGTTTTGTACTATATGACTGATAATTATAGGTGTGCTTGTATAAGCTATTGGTAAAAGATTGTGGTTTTTTGCTTGTTTTGTTGGTTGAATAACTATTGAATTAGAATTATCTCTGGGTTTTCTGCGGATTCCCTTTTGTTATTTGTAATATGGGTTAGTTTTCGTATTTGAGATTGCTTGAATTGAGCTACTCTAGTTAATAAAATATTCTTACTTTATCTGAATCCTCAAGATTTTCTTTGTAATGTATAATTCTGTTTGTTACGGATGGAAAATTTTTGAAATAACATTGAAGCATGATATCGTTGGAAGGTGATAGGTTGATGTGATAAATAAAATGAAAATTTTCTATAACAAAAGGGTACACCATTTCAGATTTACGATTATTTGGTTTCTTTGATAAGTTCAAAGCATTGCTTTATGGTTGTGATTTGAGAGGTATAAAAGTTATTGTAGCATACAGAGTTTATTTATAAGAATACAATGCAGAATGAACATTTTTCTTTCTTCTATCTTTGTTCTTCCTGTTTAGAGTTTAATTGTGGCATACCTGAAGCTTATAGAATTCTGGCCTTTTGTTTGCTAACACTTGTAGCCATTGGGGCATCACCTTGATTATGTTGTCTATTCTTTGCTAATGCTTGTAATGACTTGCATATGCTAAGCCCTCTGAGGCTGCCACTTTTCTACGACTTTCTTCTGAAAATATCTGTTCCTTGATTGAAAGTGTTACGGAACTTGATTTTTGATTTGATATGGATTATGATTGGACAATGCAAGCTAATAATTCCTTTAGTTTTTCTCTCTTTTTTGCAGCCTGGAATGTTTCATGAAGCTGAGCCTCATAATTGGTTGATGTGTATAAAGCTAGAAAGAAGGAAATATCTTTGAGGTCAGCTAGATCATGGACATGTAGTTTCCAAGAGCACAATCTTGATAAATATGTTTCTCTGATATCCCTGACAATGGATAATTAACCAGACTTGGTTGGGGTTTCTGTAATTTCTTTTTCTATTGTAAATTGAGACATGTATTTTCCTGAAATTTCCTCTTCATCAAAGCTGTTTGCAGTTGTTTGAGTCAGTTCTGTGTTTTTGTAATTGGGTGTTGAATAGCTAAAATATTTCTTAGACCCTCATTACTTTAGTAATGTCAAATCTATGGATCAGATCTGTCTGTAAGCAATCCTGCATAAGCCATCTCCAAAATCCTGGAACTTCCTAGATGAGATGAAGTGTTTCAACTTTATGCCATATAGTGCAAGCCAATATTTAGCATAGGCCTCTTGAATATAGGTTTGAATTAAGGTAAACTCTATTGTTACATAGTTGATCAGGGGTGCTGAAAAGTAAAGTTGATCTCTTTTACTGAATTAGAAGCTTGAATAAGGTTTTGGCAATGCATAGCATCTTAGCTTTTCAAGATTGATCTCTGGACACCCTTTTATTATTCAACGCAGTACTGTCTCATTAAATGCGGTTATAACGATTGACTACATATACTAAATATGAACTACTCCCTATAAACCGTATGACATGTTCATTGTCGCTAAACAAACAAAGACCAAATCTCATACATAGCAGAAATACAATTCAGATAACAATTCAAAAGAAGAAGACAAGATAACTATTGCAGATTGATATTCCTTCGGTGATGTAGTTTTGTTCTTACCGGATTACTGAAATCATCAAATCAAGTGGCAAAAATCAGAGAATCTGTCATCAGTGAAGAAACAAGCAACGGGAAGTAAAATAAAAGGAAGGCAACTGTAGTAGGTAGGTTGTGTTAGCCTGTGTAGATATGAACACCAATAGCAATAAGGAAAATGGTGACGAGGCCAAAGTAGATGATGGTGTGGACAAAGATGGAGGCGCCACTGGTTTGCATGTTGGCAAACTCTACAACTCTGCCTTTGCCAGGCAGCTGGAACAACAGCCCTGGCGTCAACAACACAAACAGCACAGTGGCTATCACTACTGGCCCCCAATCTGCCATTCTCTTCTCGAGTGGCTAACTGCGAAGAGCTGATGAGATTATGAGGGAGTTGGTATGTGTGAAGATTTTAGACAAGAGAGCTAACTGAACCACCGTAAAATAGAAAGATGGAGTTGGCTTGAGAAAGACAAAAGGAGGTGAATGGGGACAAAGAGAAACCCAAAGGGCGAAGATACGGTCCATGACCGGAAAATGGCATTGGATTCTTCGTTACTCTGACAATAACATCCCCAGTGGCTTAATGTGGCATGTCTTCTCTTTCTGGCCGGCTGTTACTCAACTAATCAGCTTATTTTTTGTAAGTTTTGCAATGGACAGTGGATTTATCTAAGTACTTTTGTTCATTGTGGATTTGGACTTGGCTCTTCTATGCTCAAATTTAGTCCAAAAGCTTAAGGTTATACCAGATTTCGGCCTGCCGATGAAGTTAGTTCGGCCGACGTATGCATATGCTGAGTTAGGCTTGTTATGGGAGGTAAGAACTAGTTAGTAGTATTGTCTTACAAATTAAGCATATTATGTAATGAAAATTTAAAATTTATTTTAATTAATTATATTAATTAAATATTTATTAATTTTTATACTAAAATTATGATATTTATTATTTATTATAATATTAATAAATATAAAATAGAAAGATTAAAAACTTAGATCTTCGTTATCATTAAGGTTAAAAAAATTATTTTTTATATTTTTAATAAATTTGTAACTTTAAATGTCATTTTGACTTGACTTTAAAAACGTATAAATCTGAATTTTTTCATGAAATACAAAATTATAAATCTTTAAATTTTTTTTTCGGAACTTTTTGAATTGTATTAATCTAATATTGGAATCTAAAATTATGACCCAAATATAAAAACTGAACAAGTACCTAGATCAATTACTAAATGTGTAGTATCTAACGGTAATTTACACAAATTAAAGAATTAAAGTTATAAAATTTTATAAAAATCAATTATGTAAAGCCTTTTTTTTAATGCTAGTTCTTAAAAAAAATATTAGCGTTTTGATTTTTTGATAATTTTGTTTTATAAGAAAACAGATAAAATATATGTCGATCTAATTTGAATTTATCAATATTTTAGCATTGATAATTTTATAACTAAGAATATTTAAAAATGACAGAATCTTGTAAATTAAATGTAAGTTAATTTATCTAATTATTATTTTAAAAATTTTATATATAAATAATTAATATAAACAAAATTTATAAATAAATTATTAATTTTATTAATCAAGGCAAAAACGATATTTATCCCTGTTAACTAGCTATCGGGCATATGGTCAACATAGTGCATGTTTTAACAATGGATATGGCTCTACGTTGCCTCAAATGGTAACACAGTGGAATGGGTTAGGACTTTGATGAGTTTCAGCTTAATTGTTAATGGTATTTTATCTTAAGACTAGCAGACATATACAGGTTTTCTATATTTCTTCTTCAGTGAGATGGATTTCGGCTTTCTTACCGATTTCTTAATCGTAATACTAAAAATCCTGGTTATAAACTTAGATGTGTTTAAGATCAACTGTATCGAATTGTTTAACGTCGGTATGGACTCAGAATGACAATTGTTAATGCTATTATGTTGTTCTCTGTAAAGATTGAAGAAAAGGCTCCTATAGTGTGGGAAAGAAGCTTATGAGGTGAAGCTATTAAGTAATCTATAGTGTTTCTACTTTGTCTATCTTCTTTTTGTTGGTGTCCAGCTTGCTTAATACATATAAAATTAGCTATTTCTGGAAGAAGGTAAACAAAACGGGGAGCCATTCCTAAAACAGCTAGCCCTAACCTCTTTTTTACACATTGCACCTGCTTTTTCATATATTTGTCTTCAGTGATATCTTTACTAAAGGCTTCCACCTTGATCAATCTCTAAAAAGCATGTGAAAAGAAGCCTTGAAATGAACAATTATTGGTAGTTAATGTTTAAAGAATGTGTTTTTTCTTTTCATCTTCATAAAGCAAACCCACTAGTGTTTACATACCTTTCCTCCCTTTGAACCTACTGTCTTCTTACTCATTAAGTTTTGCATCCTCATCTCCTTCATCACCAAGAAAATTAATACAGTTAGCCTCTACATAATAGGAATGTCCATCAGTTTCCTCCATAATTTTCTGTTTAAGAGAAATTCCCTCTTCTTCAAACATCTATCTTGAGAGAGAGATACAAAGAAAAGAGAGGAAGAAAGAAAAAGATGGGAGCAGATTGGGGACCAGTCATCGTCGCCGTGGCTTTGTTCATTCTCTTGTCACCAGGGCTTCTTTTCCAGCTACCAGCAAGAATAAGGGTGGTAGAGTTTGGCAACATGTGTACCAGTGGAATTGCCATACTGGTTCATGCAATCATATACTTCTGCATACTCACTATCTTGGTCATTGCAATCGGCATTCACGTACATGTACATTGATCCACCTATCCCACACTGGGATTGCTTTGTTTTTTCTGGTTCTCAACTTTCCCATTTGTTTTCAGACAAGTTGGGGGTTCCTTTTTTCATCTCTCTTTCTCCTTTTTTATTTATTTAAATTTTCTTATCATTTTTCTTTTAAGGGCTCCTTGTTAATTGTTGTACGCATGGTTGCCTTGCTTTTACAGCGAAACATGAAAAGAAATGTATAATGAATTCTCTCTCAACATGTTTATGGTCAGTTCTACATGGAGTTCGACTAAGGCTTCTATATCTCTATGATTGATTGTGTAGCAGTTCCATTAATTTGCAGAATCGACACTAGATGCCGTAATCCAGGATTTGTTTGGATTAAATCTAAGAGGATAGTTTATCCCTCCAAATCCTGGAAGTTGCATAGTATTATGAACTTTACTCTGCTAGCCTATGGCAAACAGCATCATTGGAATGAAAAATTTTTCCCCTTGCATAATTTTTTTAAGAATAAGAATTAAACTAAATGCTACTTTTTCCCGACTTTGATACCAAGCAAGGTTGCACCGAAAGGGGAGATTTGCAATTTTTAATGAAAATACTGCATGCGTAATACAAGCTCCATATTCCACTGAACCCAGGCATTGCCAGCCACAGTGCTTCCCCTGGCCAAAGGCAGACATCAATCTTGCTGTTTCTCAGGCGTAAACTAGACCAGTACTACTAAATACAACAATTACATTCTTGCTTTAAGTGGAGAAGGATTCCGTAACCTATGAGAGAGACGAAGACAGGCGAGACACCAAGTAGAGTATTAACTACAGTAGAACTGCCTGAAAGAGAGTAGATCATTTCATTTTCTTGAAATAACTTTCTGCTACTTTGAATCAGAACCAAAACCCTCTAAAGCATTGGATATTTGGTAACGAACAATACAAATAGCCATAAATGTATATGCTTTTTAATCTTGTGAGGGACACCAAATATTTGAACTTGCATACATTAATGCTAAAGGCTGGAATGAAAACAAGAAAAAAATAAATCCAGAGTTCAAAACTTTAGCAAGTGAATGTCAAAAACTGTTGTGTTTTAGTGTAACAAATTAATAACTGATAGAACATAAATAAGCTGCTTAATACTAGAAAGTGATTTATATATATATATATATGAGAAACTTAACAGAAATGCATAACAAATTTGCTAAAAAATTGCATCACAAGCCCATGAAGACAGGAGCTTATCTTCAAGTTTCCGATTTTCTAGCAATAACTACTTTGAAAACACTAACTTATTAATATATATATTCTAGCAATTTTTCTTCAACAATCTTTGATAATCTCAACAACCTACTCAGCATGACACATCAGCAATTGAGACAACTTCTTAACACTCCTCCTTGCATCAGCTGCTACACATTCTCAATTTTCCTCTTAGGAATTCAAACATAGCTTTTGGAAGTGCTTTTGTAAGAATATCATCAATCTAATTTTCTGTTTTGCAATGAAGTAACAATATTTCTCCTTCTTTCTATATTTCCTTGAGAAAGTAAAACTTAATCTTAAAATGCTTTGTTTTTCCATGAAAAACTGGATTGTTAGATATAGCAGCTTAGTTATCAACAAAGATTTTGTGTACTCTCGTCCTGTTCCATATGCATATCTTTCAATATTTTCCTGAACCACAGAGCTTGGTTAACGGTTGTTGTAGCAACCACATATTCAGCTTCAACAATACTTAGTGTTGTAATCTCTTGCTTCCTTGAACGCTAGGAGAACATGTCTGAGCCAAAACTAAAACAAAAATCAATTGTACTTCTTATATCATCAATAGAACCTCCCTAATCACCGGTAGAGAAGCCATGAAACTAAAAATTTGAACAATGAGAAAACTTTATGCCATAATTGATGGTGCCTCTAATATATCTCGGAATCCTCTTTGCAGCTTGAAAATGTATCTCACTTACACAGTGCATAAACCTCAAAATCAAACTCACAGCATGCATTATATCAGGTTGGGTTGCTGTAAGATAAATTAAGCAACCAATCAAACTCCTATACAGTCCTTCATCAACCTGATCAGCTCTATCATCTTTGCTGAATTTGTCTTTTTGATTCATAAGAGTTGTTATAGCTTTGCAGTCATCCATGTAACATTGTTTGAGGATCTCCTTTGCATATTTTTATTGACAAATAAAGGTTTCATGCTGCCTTTGTTTCACTTCTATTCCCAGAAAATAGAACATCAAGCCCAAATTTGTCATCACAAACACCTTAAGCATCTTCGCTTTAAATTCTTTTATAAGCTCTTCATTGCTTCCTGTTACAAGCAAATCATCAACATAAACAGACACAACAATTAAGTCGGTAACCTCCTCTTTCACGTACAAAGTAAATTCACTTAGGCTTTTTATAAAGCCTAGGCTTAATAAATGGTTCTATATCCTGCTATACCAGGCCCTTGGTGTTTGTTTAAGATCATATAATGCATTTTTCAACAAATACACCTTATCCTCATGTCCTTGCACAGCAAATCCCTCTAGCTGCTCTGCATATATTTCCTCCTGCAAGAAACCATTAGGAAAAGCTGATTTAACATCTAGTTGGTACACCTTCTAGCCTTTTTGTGCTGCAATTGCTAGAAGCAACCTGATTGTATCTAACCTTGCCCCAGGTGTAAAGGATTCAAAGAAATTCACACCATAAATTTGAGCATAACTCTTCACCACTAGCCTTGCTTTATACTTGTTGATTGATCCATCTACATTTAACTTGGTTCTCAACACCCATTTAACTTCTATAATCTTTTTGTTTTGAGGCTTTTCCACAAGCTCTCAAGTATGGTTTTTCTCTATCATTCTCATCTCCTCTTTCATAGCTTCCATGCAAGCTCCGTTATAACAACATTACATCTTTGATAAATGTCAAAAAGCGGTCTTGTTCCCCTAGTTGATGGGTCATCAACATTGTCTTTAGAAGGTAGTAAATCTTTTGAAATTTGATATTTTTCTCCATCATTCCAATTCCACTGCTCATTTTCCATGAAAGTAGCAACTCTACTCATCAAAATCTTCCTTATATGAGGTTGGAAAATTCTGTATGCTTTAGAAATGTTATTGTAACCAATAAAGACTCTAGATTCTGCTTTCTTATCAAGCTTATCTCGCTTCACCTGAGGTACATATAAAAAATACAGACAACCAAATATTTTGAGGTTATGTAATGAGGTACATATAAAAAATATAGACAACCAAATATTTTGAGGTTATGTAATGAAGGTCTGTATCCATACCAAGCTTTAAATGATGTTTTTATTTTCAAAGCCCTTGTTGGAATTTTGTTCAGCAAAAAATGGCTTGTTGGAATTCTGTTCAGCAGACAAGCCATCCTCAATCTAAGTGTTCATTATAGTTGTTGCTTGCATAACATGAGGCAACGAACAGGTGGTCATCCTTTTGCTAGTCCACCATATTGGCTTCACCCTCTTGTTGTTGTTTGCTTCTGCAAACCTTCTCTATGTACCCTAACTGGTTGCATTTTATATTCTTGATGTCAAGCCTTCACTAACACTTAGATTGAGGATGGTTTGTCTTCTTGCAATGCTAACGTTGAGGGTAAATTCCTCCTTTGTTGTAGCTATCTCTAGCTCCAACATTACCTTTGTTTAAGTTGTCTTTATTGCCCTTCTTCTTTTTGCTTTTACTTCTTTCCTAAATTTGTATTTTGGCCTTCAAAGCTCCTTCCACAAATCTTTCTTATCTAATCAGTCTTTTCTGCTCCCGTGCCTGTAAAGCATTCAAAAATTCTGCCAAGGGAATACTCGACAAGTCTTTAGATTCCTCAAGAGAAGAAATTTGAGACTCAAACCTTTCAGGCAAGGTTACTATGATTTTTTCAACAATCCTTCGATCAAACAATTCTTCTCCAAGTAATCTTACCTTGTTTATTATGCTCAGAAGCCTATCAGAGTACTCCTTTATGGTTTATGATTCCTTCATCTTTTGTATCACAAATTCCGTCTTTAAGTTCACAACTTGCATGCTCTTTGATCCGTCATTGCCTAGAAACTCAGTTCTTAGATAATCCTAGATGTCTCTAGCTGACTCCAAAGTCTTGATCTTGGTGAAAAGAGCTTCCGAAACTGCTGAATGTAGTGGCTTTGAATTTTTTTGTCATCCTCTCCTTATGAATTTTGATTTCTTACATGGTGGGATTGTCTGGCAATGCAGTCATTCTTACCGTCCATGTTGATAATTCTCACCAGTGAAAACTGGTGGTATTATTATAGTGAAAGCATTTGAGGTTATATATAGAAAGGTTATGTGTTTATGTGTTTTGATGAAAGATCAGTTTTCAAAATTTCTAATACGGCCCCCTTAAGACACCTTAAGACAGGTACTCTGATACCAATTTGTAGTTTTTTGGTGTAATAAATTAGTATCATATAGAACACAAATAAGCTGTTTAATAACTTAATTATTTATTGACTAGAAAATGTTTTATATACATGACAAACTAATCTGAAATGCATAACAAATTTGCTAAAAAATTACATCACAAGCCCATGAGATGCATAACAAATTTGTTAAAAAATTACATCACAAGCCCATGAATACATGAGCTTTATCTTCAAGTATTCTATTTTTCTGCAACAACTACTTTGAAAACACTAAATAAAAAAAATTACAGCAACTTTATTTCAACATAATATCAGCAACTTAGTCAGCATGACACATCAGCGGAGACAACTTCTCAACAAGAACTAACAAAACCAAGCATCAGAATGTTAAATTAAATTAGATGTGGTAAAACTAAATAAAATCAAGGAAAGTAAAGATGATAAAACTAGTCTTCAACTCTTTTCCTGCTTTTATTTTAAAGCTTAAAAGAGTGCATAAATTTACAGACTTGTTCTCACCCATTTGAAAATTATGCAAACAAGAACCAGAAACAACAATCCCCATATTCAGATCTGTGCAAAAACTTAATCCCAAAACACAATTTCTCCTGACAGACCTTGAAGAAAGATGCATACCCAATAACTGGTTCAGCCGGTGTAGATGTGAACATGGACGGCCAAGATGAGGACAGCATAGAGAGCGAAGAAGATAAGAGTGTGAACAGCAATAGCTTTGCCGTTGGTCTTCATGCTACCAAACTCCAACTGGCGGCTGTTTCCCGGTAACTGAAACAGAAGCCCCGGTTGCAGCAACACAAACAGCACCACCCCGATTAGCACTGGACCCCAGTCAGCCATTGCTCAAAGACTTTTACGGCTAACGAAGTGATCAAATCAGCAGATAAAGTGAGGTGGGTGTCGGTGGAAGTTTGCTTAAGGGTGAAAGTGACGGTTGAATGATTAAAATTTTGTAAGCACTAGAAAGACGATTACCGTCACTTGCGGGCGTGCGTTGTCTGCTCTTGGAGCATGTGAGCAAGGCCAAGTGTCAATGAGATCTCAGCCCAGCTCATTTATAATCCAGTCTTAATAGCTACACATTAGGATATATATTCTTAGTCTAGTCCATCTCATTACCACCATTTACTTGTTTAATTAATTTTTGATTCTCAAATCATGGTAATGCAGTCCTAATAACTACACAACACAATATATGTTTTAATTTTTAGATCATTATAATATAATCTTGTCAAGTGATAAGAACCCTTAACAATATTAACTACAGCTAAGAGCAGTGATTTTTTTTCCCTGCTTTTATCATAGGGAGAATAAGATAATGGACCCATGCTCTTTATGTTGGACTAATACTTCTTTTTAGTTCCTTAAACAATTATTCTCTTCAGAAAAAAAGCTTGTGAAATAATCAAACACTAGTTTGCAGAATGAATGGTGATGCAGCATTAAGCACCAACCACTAGCAGCTATATGGTTACTGCATGTTTGATTATAAAGCCCCACCGTTTATGCAGTTACGGTCGACAATGACCTACAGAAAACGATCCTATGCCTTGTCCCAACAAAGCAACAAAATTATTGAAAGAAGCATAAAGATGACAATTGATGGCCCATTTTATCTCTTTAGGATTCCTATTATTTTTTAAGCCCATGGACATGATCAACACTTAGGCATCCAAAAAATTTTCTTTTTTAATATGCCCGCTTCACTATTCTTCATTCTTTTATGTTAAAGTTTTGAGCTGAATTGGGAAGTTTTTCAGACTTCTTGTGAAGCTTAGGATGAATGATTGGGCTGCTCCGCTGATAGCTGCGGCGCTGTTTGCGTTTCTGTCACCAGGGTTGGTGTTGCAGAT
>JAXCLQ010010468.1:0-11626 GCA_035584115.1 Cedrela odorata
ATGACTTTGTAAAGTGCTTTGAAGAGTGTCTTAGATTCTATACATTGTATTTTGAGATGCTAGAAGAGAGCTTTGCCTCAACTAGCAATGAAAGATTGATGTTAGAGAGGGAATGTTCAAGGAGCATAGTTAGGGTTTTGACTTGCGATGATGATAACAATGGTGAAGAAGAAGAAGAAGAAGAAGAATGTGAGAGAAGAGAAAGTGGAAGCCAATGGTCTGAGAAGCTTAAAGAAGCAGCTTTTTCCTCAGTTGTGTTTAGTGATGATGTTGTTGATGATGTTAAAGCATTGCTGAGGAGATACAGAACTGGCTGGGCACTTGTTCTTCCACAAGGAACTGATGATTCAGGAATTTACTTAACATGGAAAGAAGAACCAGCAGTTTGGGCTTCAGCATGGAAACCCTAAAAGATTGGCCAGAAGCACCATTGATTTTCTGAAAAGTACTTAAGCTTAGCATGGCAATTTATGCACAAGTTGGAAGCCATATATGAATCATGCATATATGAAGTTTTTATTACCTTTTTTTATCATAATTTCGTCTAAGCTATCTTTTCACTCATGCATGCTTGTAGTTTATTCTTATGTTCAACGTCTTTTAGTTTATCATGCTTTATGCTTGGGAGTTTGTGTTGCTTTTTTTTTCTGCTTTTAGATCATTGTTCTTGTTTGAAGGTGTTTGAAACTTATGCCTATATCTTTAGTTATTAGTTCCATTCTATCCCAATTCCCATTTGGATTGCTTTGCTCAGTTTCTTTCCTCTCATCCCTTAGTGGGATTTTGTAAGAAATTATTTCATATATGTATTTATGAATGAAATTATTATTTGATAAAATTCATGATATTGTCTCAATGTTCCTTTCATATACCTTCTAATGTGTATGTATGCATATTAAGAATATATTATGCATGAGGTTTGGTGCAATGAAATATTTATTGATGATTATAACAGGTTAATTTGGCTGTGGAAGCTTCTATAATTAGGGCATTGAATTGATACACTACTCTATTGGAAGCATATTAATTAATTGTGATTATATATATAGTTAAAATCTTAAGATCTAAAAATCTTTAATTAAATCTCAAATAGAGTTAATTCGTGAAAGCACATGGAACTCAGAAACTAACTTATGAAAAACCCAAATCATGACTTGAGAATTTTCTATTTCTTTTTTAAATATGAAGAAATTATTGGATAATGAATTTAGAAAATGCAATAAAGTTATTTGTAATTAACTAAACTTTGTCAAGCAAATAAATTAATGATGTTTCAAAGTAAGGAGAAGAAATTTGGATCTTTGTTACAAACTCCTATCACAAATTGAAAAGAGAAGAACCTTTTTAAATGGGGGTTCTACATAGCTAAGACTTTGCAAGCTATCTTTTATTATTGACCCTTTTTTCCCCTCAAACTTTGGCTTTGAAATGAATGATACGTCAATGAATTAAAATTCTTTCTCGACCTAAACTTAAATTTTGTAAAAAATAATAATAAATATGTATGCATTTTTATTTATTGATTAATTATTAATTACAAACGTGTATTTACTCAAGTAAAAATTCAGATCATCAGAGAATTTTGACCCTATACCAATTCATCATTCAATCATGATAAATTTTCTTTATTCTTTGTTTCATAGAATGAAAGCAAAACAAAGTATATAATGATTGGAAATTGGAATGGAAGAGAGAGCAGAGCTAGCTAGTGATTCATGTTGTAAGGAAATCATGTAAATAAAAATTGACATAAAGAGAGAACGAGAGAAAGGGGGGCCAAGAAGAGACCTTGGTGGCAAACAGAAGAGTACCTACCAGATATCCCATGTTTGCCTTTATGTCTTAACGATTTGAATAGCATATATATTTTTGCCTTTAATTACCATACTCTTGTTCTCACTTTACTCCAACATATGTTAGTGGAAAACAACTTTTCTTGATTTAGATAAGACTTTCCACTATTCAGTACTCCCCATTTCTTTTCTTACAATTAATTTTCTTATCATTTCTTACCAATTATCAATCTCTTTGCATCATCTCCTGCGTCTGCACTTACACATTCTTTTATTTATAAAAATACATTTGTTTCCATCAAAACATGTAAATACAAACAGAAGATGAACCGATTTTTTTATTATCAATAATATATTCTTTTTATAAATTTGGGACAATGACTTCTTTTATTAAATATATGATTGAAAGTAGTAGTTTGTATATTTACTTTGAATAATATTAAAGATACGCACTCTACAAATTAAAGAGAACGAACATATAACAAGATTATATTAGATGGGCATATAAATGATGTGGTGTGTTTATTTCACCTAAATTTTTCTCTACAAACTAATATGATATTAATGTATGATTGTCACCTCCAAGTGTACTTTATTTATTATCATTAATTGTATTGAATTTTATATTTCATTCAAGTAATATTTTCATATAATTACATCAATTTGTATATAATAGTTTGAATAAATAATTTGTAAATTTATTGTTATTCTTACTTTAAGCGTGATAACTCTTAGGGTTTATGATCTTATTATTGAGTTAAGATTTTTTATGACATGTTTTGAATTAAGATATTGTGGTTTTTAATTCAAAGCTACTGTGAAATAAAATCATTAGTTAAGTACAAATGTGTGGATCACTAAAAAAATATTAATTACCAAATAAAAATTAATATTTACAAATACTTTAACTATATTGACCTTGTGAGCTTTTCACCTCACAAAATAAATAAACAAAAGTATATTATGATATTAGAGTGCTTTAGTTTTGTTGAAATCAATTTTAGATAATTAATTTAAATCTTTTTATTTTATTTTTATGTTTATTTATTTTGTAATATTCAATTAAAGTAAAAAAAAAAAGGACATATTTTATAATATAAAAGTATTTCATAATATTTATTCTCTTTACTAATGAAATTAGTGACATCCATGAACGTTACCAATGTAGTGAATATCGAAAATCGTTCGTGTTTTGTTAATTTTTATACCTACAATTTTGTCCTAAGGAAGAACAAAATAACTGTTGAATTGCACTAACATGATCTATACATGTTTGTCCTATCATTCTTTTATTTGGAGGGATCGTGCACTTAAGGTTATTACTAGTGCTGGCATGAAGACACTTGAGGTCTTTCTAAATATGGTTTCACATCGGAGTACTATTTTAAAATCTTTGTAAACTTTTTTTTTCCTAATTTATTGGAACTTTTTTTTCTTTTATTTCATAAATTTTATCATTTACACACGCGCGCGCGCACATTAACAAAAACGAAAGTAACACATTTTTTTTCTTATTTGCTCTCATAATCTATCTGGATTTGTCATTCAAATTCAAAATACTCTAAAAAGGCCATTAGGCTAAACTTGCAGGCCCAAGTAAAAAAACCAGGCCAGGTTTAAAGCCCAATTAAACTATTAATCATCAAGCCCTGCTCATTTATCGAAGACCTTTAAGATAACTTAAACCGTAATATTAGAACCAAACAGGGTCAAATCGGGAAAGTAAGTATAAAAAATTTCTAGGGTTTATAATTAGCAGATATAAAAAGTTAAAGTTCCAAAAGGCGCTAGGGTTTGGGGGCGTGCTTATCATTTTGCAACTAGAGGAACAAAAACCTCAACCAAGAATGGTATTTACTCTAATTTTAACTTTACTATCTTTAATTTTCTGTATTTCTTTCTGATAATTCATCAATTTCGTTTGATTTTTTCTGATGATACGTTTCTCATTGTCTTTGTTTTTGATCCGTTTGTTGTATGTGTATGGGTAGGATTAGAAATTGATAATGAGTTCTCTTGTCTTTCTTCCTTGTTTATTAATCTGGGTTTGGTTTATTTCTTCTGTATTTTGTCAATTTTTATGAAATTTAGTATCTTTGCGCACGTACAGTGTTGATAGGGTCATAGGGTGATAGAGTAAATGCAGAGTTGAATGTCAGTAAGGGTTCTCAGTTTTTCACATGTTGGGTGAAAGTAAAAAAAAGAGATTTCTTGGAGATTAATTACCTTCGAATAAGTAACGAGTATAGTGGTTACAAAAATTACATTTAAAATGGAGTACATTCAAAATGGAAGTTGCCATTGCAAGGTTAAATTTGTGTAGTGAAGAGATTAATTTGTGTTTGTTTGTTTACTAGATAGTGTTTATGTTGGATTTGATCACATTTTTGGCCGCGGTTAGTTAGTTCTTCTGAAGGTATTCAAAAGGCAATGGAGAATTAAATGAAATATATAAGTAAACAGAGTCAACGTAAGTAAATGCTCAGTGATAAATGCTTGTATTATTGAGACTAGTGTGGAAATTGCTTTGATTAGAGCACTGTGGAGCAATTAATAGTTTTAAACTGAGGATCTTGTAGCAGAAGATTTTACTTTCAGTATTTTGGTTTTTTCTGAAACTTGATGGTGGCTACAGATTTGCTGTAGTATAAGTATTTGATGTTTATTAGAGCTGATCAGACATTTTTTCGCCTTTATTGTGGACAATATTCTTTAGTTTTGATGTTAAAACTTTCTGATTTTTTTGACGATTTAACTTGCATGACTTTCTAAGTTTTGATTTCAGTATCACTTTAGAAAGCACAATGACAATAAAGGGTCTCATAACTTCAGAGTTTTTGTAGAATTTCACTGAAGCAATGCAAATTTTCCATAAATAATTTTTTTGTTGAACAGCTTGAAGCTGACACAAATCATATAAAAAAATTGAACCTTGTTGGTTATCTTTTTCCTGATATCAGCTATTGGTACCTAATTGTTCTTTCTTATTTCATGTATGCTCTGTTAATATTTTGCTCTCTTCCCTGTGCCTTCCCTAGTCTCTCTCTTTTGTGCTGTGTCATGCATTTATTCCTATTTGGTTTGATAATATATGGTCTTTCGTTTAAAATTTTATTTAAGACACAATAAAATAATTCAGGCATTTGTTGATATCATAAATCATCTATGTAATACGTGCTTGAGATCATTACCTGTTTTAATTTTGTGTTTGTGTTATACTACACAGCCTAAACAGATCCACGAGATCAAGGATTTCCTTCTCACTGCCAGAAGGAAGGATGCACGCTCCGTGAATATCAAGAGGAGCAAAGATGTTGTCAAGTTCAAGGTTCGCTGCTCCAAGTACCTCTACACCCTCTGTGTGTTCGACTCAGAAAAGGCTGACAAGTTGAGGCAATCTCTTCCTCCAGGTAGCCTGTTGTTAGAAATCATCTTATGATACACCGTGCCATTACTGTTGAATTCGCTGACAAATTATATATGAATCTGATATTTTTACCACACATGCCATTGTTTTTCAATTTCAATGTTGTGAAGGATGTTTCTACTGGACTTCTTTAATCCTTTTTTGTCCATTTTGTGCATGTAGGTTTGTTTGTGCAGGACCTGTGAATGTGGCCCAGACTGAGCTTTTTCTTCATTTACTAGGAGTTGAGAATTACACTTTACATTTCGTGCTTTTTTTGTGTAATGGATCTGAGCTTGGTATTTCGTAAATCTTATTGTTAGCAGGGTGTGGATCGTTATACCAGTTGATTTATGGACGTTTTATAGTTGGTTTGCGTTATTGCAGCTGTTGTCCTATTATCATTACTCAGTTTCCTTTCTAAGTTTTTGTTAGGATTTGGTAATGATTTGAAAGTTTTGCATGAATGGTATCACATTAAAATAAAATTTTCTGGTTGTAAAGATCCATTAATGGGATCAGTATTGTTTAAGATGTTGGTGTCTTGTTAGATTGATGCTTGACATGAAATCATATTTGGAATTTTGGTGCTGCCATTAAAATTGTCTCTTCTCAAGTTTTTTCGCATTCTGTCCAATTAGCCACTGTTAATGATTCTCAAAAAATTGCGATGCAAGGACTCCAAAATCTTGAATTATCGCCAAAATAGAAAACTTTGATACCAAGATTTCAAGATAGATATTCACGATCGAATATCATAACTTCAAACCCAAACTAGGAGGCCAAGATGCCTTAACCATCATTGGGACCTAGTAGAACCCTTAATCTAATATCGGAACTCGCAAGTCACAACTACTAAAAATATTTATAAAAAAAAAAAATCTCTTATCTAACTCTAAATTGAGAAGTTTTGGAATTAGATGATACAAGAGCAAAATGTACCAACAACAAATGAGAGTGTTGGCAATTTGTGGGCTACCAATATCTATGCATAATAATTAGATTATTTACGGAGTGATTTTCCCATTACACGTGACAAATGACAATTCATATGAAGCACATGTTTGTTTAATTAAAGTCAATACTACTAGTTGGACGTAGAAGCAGCACTTAAATTAGCGGTTTTCCTCTATCAAAACCTAATTATTAATGGCAGCTTTTTACTCTCAAAAATTAAAATTAAAATAGATTATTATAATATAAAAAATAAAAATTTTATAATTTTGTTTTATTTTCTATTTATTTAATACTTTACAAATCATGATTTTATTTTTATTTTATTATTTTAGGCTATCATCAGAATTTATTATGCCATATATCAAAAGAGTGAAAATTAAATATATAGGCCGGTTGGAACATTAGTTAACCCGAACCCGACTCTTTCTGAAAAATGACGAATACACCCCTCAATTTTCACTAAAATACCCAACATGACCAGTTTAATCTTCTTTTTGTCTTCCTCGCTTTCTTTGGAAAAACGACAATATAGCTAGTCTGCTTGCATTTTTACTTTTTGACAATTCCGTCTTCGAATTTGAAAGTAAACCCCATTTCAGGGTAAGCCCTACTTCTTTCTTTCATAAATCTGTTTAACATTTTTTTTTAAAAATTTTTTGTATATTCATATTTCTCGCTTTTGCTCTGCTTGGCTACTTAGTGTCGAAAAGAAAATCATGTATAACAACAACCCCATTGGATATTTTACTTAATTCATATCAATTAATGCTTTTTGGGTTTTTTAATTGAGGAATTAATAGCTCTGCTGAATCCATACTTTGAATCTGATAGATTTTTTTTTTTTGGGTTTTTTTGAAGGATTATTAGTGTTTTTTTTAGGGGGGGTTAAACAGGTATTTGAAAATCATAACTTGATAGTTAGGTTGCTTTATTTAAGTAATGCTTGGTTGCTTATGAAGATGAGATGGAATAATGTGGGAAATTAGTACTTTTTTCTGTGTTTTAATTTGATTGCAACTGTAACTAAGAAGAAGAAAATTAGCCAGGTGCAATCAACCAGTTGACTAATTAGTCTTTTTTCTTACTTTTTTTTTTATAAATATTATTGGTTTCTGAATTGCAGTAAAATAATTGATTTGCCCCTGATGGCTCTTGACAGAACACAAAAATTTAGATCCAAAATTTACTGTAATGATAGTTATGTTTCCGCCATAAATCCCAAAACCCCAGCTCATTTGTTTCCTTGGTCATTCACGCCTGCCTCCATAAACATCCCAGAGTTCTTTTTCTCTTGCTAATTTTTGTACCCTACCCTTTATTATCTCTTCTACATTTTCATTTTTCTGTGTGGTAATTTTCCTCAACCGTTATGCAGCTTTGGTAAATCTTCTATTGATTCTTTGTTACAGTTCTTTGTATTATTTCCAAAATCATTGCCCCTCTTGATGTTTGTTTTTTAATTCAATTTTTTCATCTTGGTTAGCTCAAAGTATACTGTTGGTTATTTCATTATCGCTCATCAATTGCTAAGTAAAGTTCCATAGGCCATAAATTATACAGTATTTATCTTTTGTTTCTTTTATTCTGATAGTAACTAGTATTATTGTATCTTTTTTGTTTTTCCTTTTTTCCATCTTTTGTTTGTTGAATACATGCCCCCACTGGTTCAATATTCTGGCTTCGGCACTGGGTGCAACTATTGGCTTTGTTGATGAGTTCTTAAGTTTGATGAGGAACCTTTTTCCTTTTTTTGTTTTGCTTTTGGATTTTGTTTTGCAGTTCATACCCCTGCCAATGAAAGTTTCAGCAGGCAAAGACTTACAGAGAACTCAATTTGGATTATTGTAATATGGTTGAAGACATTTATTATTACTGATAAAGGTTCTGTTGGATAGCTGTTGGTCACTGCAACAACTTTAGTTGAACTGATTGTGGAGAAGATGGTTGGGAATTCTTTGGTTCAGGTTTCGACATGCCCTGCTAAGTTATCTTCGTCAATGATTAATCACTCACATAGTTCTTCAAATTTTTTGCCTTGTCTTCCTCCAAGACCAAAAGCAAAAATGATTCTTGTAAGAGCCTTGTCTGCTTATACAGGACATAACCAATCACCCTCTTCCTTGCAGCCAAAGAATCCACTTGCTGCTGTTTTGGATGTTCCTCGGAATATTTGGAGACAAACTTTACGTCCATTAAGTGATTTTGGTTTTGGTCGGAGAAGTGTATGGGAAGGTGGGGTGGGGTTGTTTCTTGTATCAGGCACAGCACTTTTTATCCTCAGTTTGGCTTGGTTGAGGGGGTTTCAGATGCGGTCTAAATTCAGGAAGTATTTGGCTGTGTTTGAATTTTCTACAGCTTGTGGTATGTCTACAGGAACACCTGTGAGGATTAGAGGGGTGCCTGTTGGCAATGTTATCCAAGTGAATCCTTCTCTAAAAAATATTGAAACGGTTGTCGAGGTGTGTTTCAATGTCATAAGTTTTATCATTGATGCTTCATTTTGGTCATCTTTCCACTTAGATGGTGAAATCTATAAATGCAGCGAAGAAATTATTTGATTCTATGGTTTATTTTTTCATTTATGTTGCATTTTTTTGGTAGGTTGAAGATGATAAAATAATAATACCTCGAAATTCACTGGTTGAAGTGAACCAGTCCGGTCTTCTGAATGAAACTTTAATTGAAATAACACCTAGGGATCCAATTCCAACACCTACTGTTGGTCCCCTAGACCCTGAATGTGTTAAGGAAGGTCTAATTGTGTGCGATAGACAAAAGATGAAGGGACATCTAGGAGTAAGTGTGGACGAACTGGTTGGGATAGTTATCCGTCTTGGACGTGAATTGGAGGGAATTGGTATTACCAATATCTATATGATGGCTCAAAGACTTTCTTCTGTTGTTGAAGAGGCAAGGCCATTGCTTGCAAAGGTGTGATGTGCCCTTCTATTTTATTTTTATTTTTATTTTTGGTGTAATTGATAACATTTGATTCACTTGGCTGTGTCGTTGAGAGGATATTCATGTAGCAAAATGTTAGACCATTTCTTTTTTTGGTTAAAAGATTAGGATTTTACATATGCTCATGCACAAATCTTTGGCATTGATGTAGTGACATCTCAGATTCAAGCCATGGCCGACGATGTTCAACCTTTGCTGGCTGAAATTCGTGATAGTGGTCTGCTTAAGGAAGTTGACAGCTTAACCAGAAGCCTAACACTAGCCTCTGAGGATTTGAGGTGCATTGTCCCATTCTGTTCTGTTTATTTCTTCTTTTGACATACATTTCGCACTAGATGGTTACAATTTGAAAAAATGCCAATTTGCATGGTATAAAATAGAAAGTAATACATGCAACAAAAAAGAGAGATTGATAAGCCCATTGAAGGTTGTGTCCTAGCTTGGGTAACAGTTTCCTGTGAGCTTGCACACTTTCTTGTCCTTAGAAACTTGTTTGAGATGAGGGATGTGATTGAACTAAGATAAACTGAACTTTGCTGAGCTGGGCCAAAGCTCACAGCTTTGAGGTTATTTTCTTTTAAGCTTTAAGTACGAGGGATAAAATGAAGAGAACTGTATGTTATATAAAAGCTATTTGGCTATTTTACACCCAAGAGCAACTTGTATTTCTGACTTCAATAATTCTATGACTGGGCTAAATGCCCAAGAACTAAGAAAGTTCTTGCCCAGGTGAACAGAATAAAAGCACTTTCACATTTGAAGTTATTATTTGTATATTGCCACAAGCAACTTATAGAATAAAAGAACAATTGCAACTGTATTGAGAACTGTTTTATGTGTATAAGAGAGCAACTTATAGACATCAATTAGAAGTCAGCATGTTGACTTGGATTTTTAATTGTGATTTGGTGCTTGATTTGATCATGAGAAACAGTATCAGTGGTTTGAAGTTCCAATGGTTCAGTGCCTTGCTGCACCAAGATTTTGTCCTGGTGCAGGTTGGGCAAAATGACCATCTAATGAACTTTCTCCTCTTTGGCATATTACAGTTGGATTTAATTCGTTTTATTTAATGACCATATAACGTGGCCTTGAGGATGAGGGTCAACAGTTGACCCAAAATGGAATGAATTTGCAAATCGTCTCTCTCATGCACACACATTCACATGGATGCATTGTCCTCCCCTCTCCCCTTTCTCTCCTTGTCCTTTAGTTGAAAGGCTGATAAATCATCCATAATTACTTTTTTCTACAGAAGGGTGCATTCATCAGTTATGACACCCGAGAGCACCGAATTGATACAAAAATCTATATACACTCTGATTTTTACTCTGAAGAACATTGAGGTGAGTTTTACTCTCTGTGTCCTTTGCCAGTTACTTTTCAGCTGAATCTAAAATGTTCTATTTTTATGTTTCCTCTCTTCAACCTTCCATCACTGCAGAATATAAGTTCTGACATTCTTGGATTCACGGGAGACGAGGCTACAAGACAGAATCTGAAATCACTTATTAAGTCGCTCAGCAGGTTATTGTGAAGACAATGGAAGGTGGGAAATAAGATACAAGCTTGTTGCAGTTGATCATTACATGGCAACAAATTATTCTTAACCTTAATTCATCGAAGAGAAGAGAAATTCATGAGTCAAGTCTTATGTGTGGGTACCCTCATTCATTCCAAACTCTCAGAAAAGACTCGATGCATGGGTAATTGGTGCTTTTTTTTTCTTTTTCCTGATGAAAATGTCAAAGTTTTATTGAATTTCATTTCATACTATATTAGAATTCGTGAATGCTATTTGGCAGAAGCTTTGTTGATATAGAAAGCCTTTATGGCCGACCTGAAAAACATTTTTACTCTGTGCGCATGTAGGGAATTGCAATAGAGAACTTCATTTCCTTGTGCAAGTTTATGTTCCTTTCTACATACTTACCAATTATGTGCACTATTGTACTTGATTTCAATTAAATTTCTCAAACTACACATAAATTAGTGGTATCCCACAAAATTTAACAAGCATCCCTTTCATGAGATTTTCATGTCTTACAATACTATAGCCACTACACATTAATATTCATATAGATCTCAATTCTAATTTTTCATAGGGGTAAAGATTATATATACCCATGAAGTTTGGTCAAATGTACACTTTAATTGTACTAGTTTTAAAATATTTACACAAATTTTATAAATTAATTTAATCCATGTATTTGCTAAAATAATAAGTGCAATTTTAAACTAAAAAATTTGGAAGTTTAATGTATTAAATGTTACGTGTAACATTTAATTTTTAAATTTAATATAATGTTATGTGTAACATTCAATTGTTAAATTTAATATATTTACATTAATATCTTTTATGTATTAACAACTCCATTGATATGTTATCGAGTTGGAGCAAACGTTATGGTTATGGTTTGATGCATGAACCGACATTATGAATTGGTAGATATAAAAATAAGTTAGAAAAATAATAATTTATTTTATGAGATCTTTTTGAAATTTTAGG
>JAXCLQ010010468.1:11726-32480 GCA_035584115.1 Cedrela odorata
ACATTATGAATTGGTAGATATAAAAATAAGTTAGAAAAATAATAATTTATTTTATGAGATCTTTTTGAAATTTTAGGTAATGACTTTGTATTGAGATTCCACGTGCTTGGAACAATTTTCTTTTAAAAAAAAAAATTCTTGATAATAACATGGGTTGGTGTGTGTATGTGTGCATGAAATAGCTGTCACACCCATTATTTTATATATATATTATTTTATTGTAACCAAAATATTGAAGGTGTAAAATTGGAGAGGCTAATTATTAAAATAAATCATAAATAGCGAGGAACAAAAGGTTAAAGTTATAAAATTGAAGGGATTAAAATTAAAAATATATTATATATTGATTTTTGTAAAAATATATATATATATATATATTTTCTTTTGTAATTCTGTTGTTATACAAAGACACCTAATATACGCAATATAATCTTTGATGTCAAATTAACTATAACATTTGTTGATACCTTAAATTTCGTCTCTTCTCTTCAAATGTCAACACACAATTTATTTAGTGGCATAAAATTTGCTCAAAATTGGTATCCTCAAAATTGTCATGTCTCGTCGAGTTGAATATCTACAAGACGAACACTAGTCAAAAGAATTTCGGCACCGCCCTACACGCTTAACTCATTTGGATATTTTCCTTTTTATTTTATTTGGTGAAGTAATGAAGTGTTTATAGGGTTTTGTACTCTGATTCTAGTCAAAAAGCATTTTTGTAAGATAGAGAAATTTTGAATCTCATTTTCTCCGTTTCGACATTTATAGTCTTCTTCTACCCTTTGTTTGTTGCTATACAAGTGTGATAGACACCACATGAACTTGTGAGAGATTAAATCATAGTTTGTGGAGAACTCTGTTAAGTACATACACTACATATTTAAAACCAAAAATAAATAAATAAAAGGGCACAGAATTATCTCTAAGTACATACAATGATACAATCATATAGCACCTCTCTTATTTAATAATATATAATTCTCCATATTTGGTTCAATTCAATTAAAATGTCAAATAAATTTTCAGGCAGAGTCAATTTGATCACATGCTCCCGCTCCGCTCTTTTCTTTTTTTCACGGCACGGGATCATTTGTTTTAAAATTCTTCGTGTCACAAAGAAAGGCTACCTCATGCCATGCATTACGCTGACTGATCTCTGCCGTCATACTTGACCTTGGTGGTCTTGGTCGTCGTAATTCCATGCATCGAAGTTGAATGATCTCTGCCGTTATAATAAAAATTAGTAATTTTTATTAGAATATTGATTTGATTTCACAAGGTCGTGAATTTTGAAGTAATGACTTTTAATTAGAATTTTTAATGACAATTTTGTAGAAGAAGTTTGATTTAATTTAGTCCAATCAATTTTAATTGGAATTAAAAATATAATTCGATTCCATGACAAGCATTATCACACAGGGAGTGACAATTACTTCAAATTAAATTAAATCATTTTTTTCATCAAATGATTTAATTTAATACTACACATTCAAAATTTTGTAATCTTTCTATACCATTCACAATAATATATATTTTAGTATAATTATTTAAATAAAATTAAAAATTATAATAATATTATAAATATAAATTCTTTTATAAAAATTATATATACAAGATATGTGATAATATCATATTAATAAAATTTTGAATATATAAATATTTTGTTTGAATTATTAATTTATTTAAGTGGCATTACCCATTTTGCTTTGTTTTGAGATTGCTTACTTGCTAAAACTCCTTGCTTTAACTTTAATTTAACTTAAATCTATGTAATAATTATGAAATAAACTCTTAATTATCTATTAAAACAAAATTAATTGCTTTTAATTATTGTGTGTTTTCCTTTAAGTGGAACAATTTCCAAGCAGAATATCATTAGGTAATCAATCAATTAACACATATGTGTCCGCAAGCTTACTCAATGTAGTTTCCAAAAAGGAGAAATGATCTTGTCTAGTTTTTTATTTTTTTTATTTTTTTGAAAAAAAATATTAATTTTATAAGAATAAAATAGTAAAATTCTTTGTATTTATACAAAATAATAAAATAAATTAATAATATAATAATATTATGTGAATTTCCTTTTTTATAGGCTTCACATTTTTTTCTCTCTCTCTATATATATGTATATTAATCTTTTTCCTCTTCTTTTAAATTTCTTGTTCAAAGACGTAATTAATGCCATTAACTTCTTTCATTTCTTTAATTATCGGAACATGACCCCTTTTTTGGGTAGTGGGGAACAATTAGTTTTGAGAATCAAAAGAAAGACTTTATTTTAATTATGATGCTTAATAATAATCATACTTAAGTGGATTACTTTTTTGTTGATAACTTAGCTTTAATAATAATATTATTATTATTATTTTAATTTTTAAATGGAATAAACATTATCTTAATTACAATAATGTTGTATCTATATCACAATTAAATAGATTATGGTGCAATGTAATGTGGAATTGATGCTAGATCTTGTAGTTTGACTTGCAATAATGCTTCACCCAATCATAGTTTTGAGTTCACTTTTTCTAGCATGTTCATTTTCTTTTACTTTAGTTGACTTTCCCGGAAAATTCTTGACACTTTCCAAGAAAATGAATATTGGGAGGGATGTATATTTTGTTATTGATGGACCCTTTTTTGGCCTTGCCTAAATTATTATAATTAGGTTTTGTTATTTGGTATCTAAAAAAAAAATTAATTTCTATGATTCCTTATAAGATTCTACTACTTATCTTTTATTCATTAATTGCACAAATTGTTTTTATTTTTATTATTTTAATTATTAAATTCAATACTATTTAATGTATTTAAATTCTAATAAATGAAGTTCAAATAAAACATACGAAATGGAGCACTTATCATACGTTTTAAAAATCTTATAACCTTCATCTTTCATCCTATAAATGACCCATTTTACTTCATTCAAATTACTCATCTCAAATATCATAAGAGATAAAAACTGTTTATAGACAAGATGGTAAACACCCAATTTCGATCCTTGAAGTTAATTATTTTCTTAGTTAGCGGGCTCGTCATGCTTTCATCGGCGCTTGCAGTGCGACGTTTGCAAGATTTTGTGCCCTTACCCAATCTACCAGCAAGAACTCACGATTTCTTATATGAATGTGGAGTAAATTTCCTCCATAATTGTGGCAATCGTATAGCTGCAAGTATATACAAAAATGAACAACTCTCTAATGAATGTTGCAAGGAACTTATAGACGAAGGAAAGGCTTGTTATGATATCTTGGTGCCGATAAAGGCTCCTTTTTACCCTCAAGTAAATCAATCCCTAGTTTGGGCTAGGAGCGTTCAAGTTTGGAATGATTGTGCGCTAATTACTTCAAATGAATAATCTGTTTTCAATGATGTTGTAAATCAACTATTTCAATATAGAATAATATTTTTATTACGCATTAGATATTTAATAATTATTCTCCTTCTCTCTCAAGTTTTTATTTTTTTAAAAAAATATATATATTTAAAATTATATATGAGAAATAGGTAATATATATTTGAATAGTACAAGATAAATTATTGAATACAAATTGATATGACACTAGTATACGAATTCCACATGTCCCACATTTTTTATTCTCGTCTATTGTTGTTTTCTTATAAAGAGTTAAATATGAAAGTAATATTTGAAGGTTTTTAATTTATTTCTCAAGCAATTTATGCATAGTTTTAGAAACAAATTTAAAAAAAAAAAAAAAAACTGTAAATCTTGAACTAATAGGTGCAACTAAACATCAATATTTTTTTATTCAAAAATAATATTTATCATTGAAGAACTAATAAAAATAAATAATAAATATTTGCATTATGAAATTAAAAATAAATCAAAACCACCTTTTCGCCAATAATGATTATGTGAAAAACTTGTATTACACAAGGGAAATTAAAACAACTTCTTAACTTTCTAACCTTTTAAGAGAGAGATTGAGGAGCTATTCATCTCTTAAGAAAGTGACCAAAAATAAAAGTCTTAATTCTCAATCAAATGATAAATTTATATTTTCATCTAGTGTAACACAATTCTCAATTTTCAAAAAAGAAATTTACAATTACCTAATTGTCAAAATTCATATTTATTTTGTATTCGTAAAATATGTTGAAAAATATTTGTATATAATGGATAGAAATTCTTATAA
This sequence comes from Cedrela odorata, assembly GCA_035584115.1. NCBI lineage: Eukaryota > Viridiplantae > Streptophyta > Magnoliopsida > Sapindales > Meliaceae > Cedrela > Cedrela odorata. Next base: position 15,887 of record JAXCLQ010010468.1, read on the forward strand.
ATAATGTACTTTTAGTTAAAAATAATAAATACATAACAAAGCAAAAGCGTAGAAAAATAAATTTTGTGAAAATTTTCATTAACAAGTTAAACTTAAATGTCAAATAATAGGGTTTACATTATTTTTTTTTATACTAGTGATTTTATTATATAATAAAAAAAATGAAATATTCTAATTTGAGCATCCTATAAAATGATAACCTTAGTTATCTAAACTCTCTTTAAAGACAAGTTAAAATTAAAAAAAAAAAAATAGCATGAGTCAATTATTTCTTTAGTAGTCCAACCAAATAATGTGGCTATATATATAATAAATGAGTTAGAAGGAGGATAAGCCAAAAAAATATGTGGGTAAAGACCAACCAACCAAAAACTAGCCCTATTGTGAAAATATTAAAATAGACAACTAACATGGAACTAACCCTATATAATAAATTTTGAATGTAATATATTAATATTAAGATCACATCCATAAGATAACAATTATTCATTAATTATTAAAAAACAAAAAAACAAAAGAAAAGCAAGAGAACAATAAGGTAGAGATTTGGACTCATGACAAATATAAAATGGTACCAAATCTTTGGCTGTTGCCAGTATTGATAGTGAGTTTGAGCAAATTCAATGGTATCCAAAGTTGCCTAGAGTTACAATTTTTTTTTTTTTTTAATTTTAATTTTAATGAAGCATTAGAATTTGCACTTAATTTATATTTTAAAATTATTCTAAAATACTTAAATTGTCACTTGAATTTTATAAAAGAAAAAAAAATTAAAATTAAAATTTATCTACAAAATATCACCTGGATGAAATATAAAATTCATATTCATTTTATTTACTCAAATTTATTTTCATTGACAATGATATGTTATAAATTTTGGATACTTTTTACAAAATTAATGATACATCCTATTGGTTGTGTTTATACTTTTATACCTTTGAGATAGTGAGATTTCAATACCAAAATCTTTTTTTTTTTTTTAATAAATTATTTTACAAGTTTGTTGATGGTGGTGGGATTGACCCATCCCCTAATGCCCACCACCGATTGTTTGATATGTTATTTGAGAACCATATTCTTAAAAAATAAAATAAAAATGAGAGAAGATGAAAGAGTACAACTACAATTATGTAGGGAATGTGACAACTTTTCATGCTAGCCGACACACCCATTACCTTTGGTTTCTAACCATCTCCATAACTTTTCACATGCACCCATTTGCATTACTTAATAAATTAATATTTAAAATGTTATTTAATATAATTATTTAAGGAAGAATTTCTTTATTCTCCAATGCATTAAGGATTGAATTAAATTTAATATTTCTATGTGATTGCAAAAAGTCTTCAAATGTCTATTTTATATTAAGAAAAAGTAATTGATGCATTTCCAAAAGGAAAACTTTAAATTGACAAGTTTTATTGAAAGTTTTGGGTGTTTGTATGATTTTGTTCAAGGTTTAAGCGTTTGATAATATTTATTGTAATTAAAAAGATTAAAAAAAAAGGGTGTCACCAAATTTTATTTAAAAAAGGTTAAAATTTACTTAAAATAAATAACTTGACTTAAAATTTACAGAAAATAACAGATAAAACGTTTATTTATTCTCTGCCACGATTCCAGACCAGACTTCCTGTAAGAATTGAACGAGACTCTTCTACTTCATTGGTTCAAACCCACAAAAAAATTTCTTTTTAACTCTTCAACAACACTACACGATTCAACCAAACCTAAAGTGGATTGTTAGGTTCCATTTTTTTGTACACGCATTGATTCATTCGTCTAAGTCCTTGTGTTTATATATATATATGCGTGCGTGTTTTTGTCAGATTCTGACACATTTTATATGCAGAGAATCATAAATCATAACAAGCAAAAGTAATATACATGTATGTATATATTCATGTCAATCATGCTTTCAAGAGTAAGCCTGGCATCAATTATTTTTCCTTTTGGCCTTTTTGTGTTGCTTGCTGAAATATTTCATTCAGCCCATGTTACATACACTAAACAATTCATTGATTTCTAATTTCTTCTCAAATTTGGTTGCCTCTCTTTCTCTCTCATCTTCTAAAAAAGTTGCTTTTTGCTCTTCTGGGTATTCTTTTTTGCTGGAACAACTTATTGTTGCTTGTAAACCCAGCCAAAGATTTTAGTCTTGTACTTCGGTTGGGTTTTGTTCCTTTCTTTCATTCTGCTCTGTTTTTGTTTGCTTCATAAAATGTCAATTGTTCTTTATTAGTTTCAGTCATTTTTAGCTTCTGGGTCTGTGTTTTTGGTAAAATTTATTGTTATATTAAAAAAAAATTTCCAAGCTGTCTACCATTATTATTTTTACTTACCAAAAACTGAAACCTTCTCATTTAATTTTGTTCTCTTGAATTGGTTTCCATGATTAGTGTATTTTTTTGATATTAATGTCAGTTGGATTGGTGTGTAATTTCTCTTTTTCTTTTTTTTTTTTCTGTGTTTTAAATTATAAATCTTTGCGCCATTATTATTACTACCAAAAAGCTTCAACTACTTCCCAGTCCGAACCTGAATATTGCACTTCTCTCTTCAGCTTTTGGCTGATTAAACCTTTTTTTTGGCAATAAATTTTACCCGGGAATAAAGTGTAAACAGTTTCATTTATTTTCTCAATCAGGGAATCGATCAAAATCCGGACTTTTCAAGTATTTCTTCAAGATCTCCTGGTTTCTCGTATGAAATCTTGAATTTTTCCATCTGGGTTCTGACAGTAATGCAAATTGGAAGTCTCTGCAATGGCAAATCTTGTACCTGGTGTGCTTCTCAAGCTTTTGCAACACATGAACACAGATGTGAAAGTTGCCGGCGAGCATAGGTCATCTCTTTTGCAAGTGGTGAGTATAGTTCCTGCATTAGCAGGAGGTGAGCTTTTTCCCAACCAAGGATTTTACTTGAAGGTTTCAGATTCATCTCATGCTACATATGTATCTTTGCCTGATGAACACGATGATTTGATTCTTAGTGATAAGATTCAGTTAGGACAGTTTATTCATGTTGAGAAGCTTGAATCTGCTTCTCCTGTCCCCATCCTTCGCGGGGTTCGGCCGGTTCCCGGAAGGCACCCCTGTGTAGGAAGCCCGGAAGATATTGTGGCAACTCACTCACTTGGTTTCCTTAATAATTATAATAAGAGTAGTAGTAATAATTCTTCATGTTCTAAACCTGGAGAGAAAGTGAAATCACCTTTAAAAGTAGTTTCAGGCAATAGCCATGTTGGTGAAAAGGAGAAATTAGTGAGGAATAGATTGAATGGTGGAGCTAAAGATGAGCAATTGGAAAAGAAAAGGCCAGCTTTAAGCAGATCAAATTCTCAGTTATCGAAACAAGCATTGACTTTAGATATTGTGAAGAAGGAGGCTTTGGGGAGAGCGAAGACATCGAGTTCAAGGTCAATCCCTTCTTCTCCGACAAGTTGTTATTCGTTGCCTACTTCGTTTGAGAAATTTGCAAATGGTGTTAAGCATCAGTCGAAGATTAAGGGATTGGATAAGGCTGTGGCGAAGGTGGGATCAGTGGAAAAGGCAAATTCTGTACGTGGAGTGAGTCCTACTGGGAGGAAGGTACCAGTTTTTAAGAATATAGTTCAAGGGATCGAGTTTGGGGCCAAGGCCTTGAGGAAGAGCTGGGAAGGGAATATGGAGGTCAAGAGTAGAGAAAACTCAAAATTGAGAGCTGCCAAACACGATCCCAGACTTGATTCTCGGAGTACTTCGGTGAGTTTAATCATTTCTCTTAAAATTAAATTAAAAATGTTTTTGTTGGCTTTAGTGAAAATATAAGTTATGCTTGATTATTGACTGGATAGAATTGATTTAATTACTTATTGTCATTAGAATTTTATTGTCTTATCGGTTATTTATTTGGTGGTTTTTTTGTGAAATGAGTATATTCTAGAATTTGAGATAGAACAGATTTATTCAAATTTCACACTGGTGGTGAGTTATGTTTTTTAAGGATCTAAAATGATTTTTCATGTATACTATTCTCTTGAATTTTATATGATCTTTCTGAATGTCTTTCAAATTCAAAATTTTCTTGCTGCTTTTCTTCAATTTATGCATTGCTGGCTCGTTATTTTGTATTTTTTGTTTTCTATTCCTCATGTTAATCAATTATGTTGTGCATCTAATTTAATCCTATTCCTCAGGCTCCCAGAAAAAGCACATCAAGTGAGAGGTTGCCATCAAAAGAGGATAATAAGGTCCATGTATCTGCAAAGTCATCTAAAGAGGAGAATAAGTTTCAAATCTCTGCCAAGAAGGTTCGAGCAAATGGAAGATTGGATGATCAAGAAAAACCAAATAAACAAAATTCTTCTATTGGAAGGAAATCAGGAGAACTGAATAATAATGGTCTCCCAGGAAATTTGATCAAGATTCCAATAAATGGTAGAAGATTAACAGATGGAAGTGTTTCATGGGGTGCACTCCCCTCATCTCTTGCAAAGCTTGGAAAGGTATAAAGCATATAATAATTAGGATCTCGATAAGTTTTCTTTACCTTCAATCGAAAGAATTTCTTTAAATATTAAGAGAACAGTTCAGTACTTGCTAATCGCTATCAGCTTCTTGTGCACACTTGTACAAACACAATTGACACGTGCTTGCACAGGCTATTGGCATATTTTATTTAAGCCGTTTGTAAATTAGGAAGCCTTGAATTTTCAGAGTGAAATACTCTTTAAGTTGGATTTAATTAGAATTGTCTAATATATCTGATAAGTTGGGGTTGGGCCTTATGTTACTTGATTCTTTGTGCTTTGTGTGATTAGCTTGTTTCGTTTGGCAAATATGAACAAGGTAGTTAGTCCGAAAAAGTAAGAAATGTGTCAATTTCTTCTGCTTTGCACGTCATATTTCTTATTGTATGTTTTCATATTTGTTATTACAGGAAGTCATGAAGCATAGAGATGCTGCACAGACAGCCGCAATAGAGGCTATGCAGGAGGCTTCTGCTGCAGAGAGCTTACTTCGATGTTTAAGGTAAAATTAGGTGCTTTCTATTTTTTTTTAAATGCTAAGAATTATTCATTGCCTGGAGTTTCTGATGATTGTCTCTGGTTAAAATCACATAGCAGTTGTAGCATTGCTCAAATTATTGGTCTGGAATCTAGAGACCTTTTCATATTTTAACTTATATTAGCACCTGAAGCTTATAGGATGGACTATTATTGAAATCTGTGGAATTCCTCGAGTTGGGTTCGGAACAGGTCTCAAAGATAATGTGAGTTGATATACTAGATTCTATTATCTTGAAATTTCTACCATTTTTCTCTCTGTTTCATTCCTTTTTTTTTTCCTTTGCCCTGTCCTATATCACAAACTGTGCTATAGTTGATTTGTGATCCTATATTTTCATATATCCTTGAATAGGATGTCTATCTTGACCTCAAAAAATGCTGTGAGGATTCTTTATAGCTTGAACCCAATATCATGCAGAGTGTCGATTGTCAATTAATTTTGTGTAGAAGTTTCTCATCCAGAGGACTTTTTTATAATCAAAATAACAGGTTGATTAATGCTTTGACCTTGAAGTCAAGGTCAATTAGAGTTGGTCAAAACAACATGAAATATAGCTGTTTGCCTGTTGATAGATTGTGTGGATAAACAAAACTCCACAACCTGTCAATTAACCTATGAGTGGCTTTCTTGTGTCGTGGAATATAGGAATAAAAAATAGGTTGAATTCTGATATTTTGACTTATTTGCTAAAAGGATTGTAGTTTTGTTAGAAGTTCTTCGTAAGAGCTAGTGATCAAAGTCAGCTTTTCTTGGTTCTCAAATTCCTTTTTTTTTATGCTATTTTCCTTTTTTTTTTCTTTTTAACCCTAACAAGGGGGATTAAATTCCAAGACCTCTTGTGTAATTACAAGAGACCTCACCAGCCAAACTAGTTGATACCTAATATTCTCCCTCTTAATGAAAGTTCTTTATGCTGGCAGGGTTGTGGTGATATTAATATTAACCGTTTAGGATTGCCATTGGTGGCACCCCATTTATATTTTTCTGATGTTGTGAGCTTCATTTGCAATTTCCCAAATGCACCTCATCTTGTTTGCTAGATCTGTGTCTAGATTGCACGAAAATCTGAAGTTACCATAGTTCATCTGAAAATATATGGAATAATGCCTGAACAAAGCTTTTCTCTTTTTTGGCCTGATCAAGAAATTTGGGTAGCATGAGCTACAAGTTTCTTTGTTTGGAGCTGGATGTACCTGGTACAGTGTTTAGGTTGGTTGCTAGGCATAGTTCAACCGAATAATGAATCTTAAGTTATGGGAAAAGAGGCATGAGCAGAGCACTCGACCGGCTGTGATGATTCCAGGGGGGTCACGGAGGTTGATTTTGAAGACAGGACAGCATTGGAAATAAGGGCTAGGGTAGCAAGGTAGATCTGGCTCCCTCAAGGTGATCTCTTTGCACATTTTAGAATTTGGGAGAAGTTGAGAAGCCGAAGTCATATCTTACATCACCCTTGAAGTTAGATCTACTAGTAGGTTGTTATCAGTGCTATCATCAGCTTTATAAGCGAAGATGTATATTAAGTTGATTTGCAGGGGATGAATGACAAGTTGATGTAAAGTTACTGAAATTGCTATAGAGTACCAGTACATATATATATTTTCATACATCATCATTATCATCATCAATGAGCAGCAGCGGCAAATCCTAGCATGACCAAACACTTTTGGAGCATGGTTGGGATACAGGGATTTGCTTAGTTCTGGAATGATTTTGTATATTCTCACAAAGTTATGAGTTTCTATCCCAAAAGAAATGATGATCGATGGTTTCATTAAAACCTTAGACTAATTGCAGGACAAGGGTGGTATTGATGGATAAATGAATATTATGATCATTGAATTGTTTGTAGCATTCAGGAAACTGTTCATGCACATGGATATGCAACAGTATTCAGTAAATAAGGGGTTTATAATGGAGAAATATGAAGTGTCTGCCTGAAGTGAATTCTGCAAATTCAGAATTTTTGGTGTAATTTGAAGCGTGCTTTCTGTTGTGGCAGATTCTTTTTTTTTTTTTTATTTGTAGCCTTATGAGTTGGACCTTTTCTTTATCTGTCTCGTTATATTCTGTTATATTTTTTCTTGCAGCTTGTATTCTGAGCTAACTACCTCTGCCAAGGAAGACAATCCACAGCCAGCTGTGGAGCAATTCTTGACCCTTCATTCAAGCTTGAATAATGCTCGCATGATTGCTGATACTCTATCAAAAATTCTACCGGCTGGTTTATCCCCAGACCATGAAGAAAACCCAACAGAAGAAACACTAAAGATCACATCAGATAGACGGAAGCATGCGGCCACCTGGGTCCAGGCTGCATTAGCCACAAATTTATCATCCTTCTCTGTTTTTAGCAAAGAACCTAATTCTACTCTTACACCTCCTGCGGTCTCTACTCAAGGCCAAAAGATCATCTTTGGTAATCAACCTATGATAGTGCTTGAAAATTCCACTAAGAATGCCTTGGCAAAAACCAAAGGGAAATCTCTTCCAACAGTAGGCTCCAAGCTGGTTGCAATGGGTGCGCTTCGCAGACCTGGTGACAGTCCAGCCAATGTTCAGAAGGCACTGCTCCAACCTCTACCAGAGTGGACTAGAGGAGACGGCCTTGACAAGGCTGTTGACTTGGCTGAAATGTTGCGGATGGAATCTCAGGATTGGTTCTTGGGATTTGTTGAGAAGTTCTTGGATGCTGATTTCAATACCTCGTTGTCAGACAATGGTCAAATAGCAGGGATGTTGACCCAGCTCAAGAGTGTAAATGACTGGTTAGAAGAGATTGGATCAAACAAAGATGAAGTAGAAACGCCCCATGTTTCAGCCGAGACAGTCGACAGGCTAAGGAAGAAGATATACGAGTATCTCCTTACACACGTTGAATCTGCTGCTGCTGCACTAGGCGGTGGATCACAATCTTCGCCACATGTTCGAACAACTGAAACAACAAAATCAAAAAGGTGACTTCCATACATAAATTGCGGTATTGTCAATGTATATACCGAATTTGAGCCATAATAATTATGCTCTTCAGCCACCAAGTGGTTCCAGGAGCTCAGTTTCCTAATTTATATGTACATAAATCCTACACAGGGTGGTGATATAGAATTGGAGATAAAGTGCAAAGAGTTTTCCTTTTAGGTTGGAATTTGTTTACTGAAATTATACAAATGAAAACAGTTTGGAGGAGAGTAGAAAGTTGATCATTCCTTTGTGTGCCACGAAATGTATGCCATTTAGACGAGGCGAGTTTGGATTAGTCATATTGATAAGAATTGCCATTCAATTACTATTTGCTATCTATCAGTTCTAAGACGTCAACTTTTCATTTTGCGAACGTTTTCAACATTAGAAATGTGAAAATGTTTTAAGACAGGAAACATTGTGGTTAGTACAAATGGCAGTTTTCAACTTGGGAGATGAAACAAGCTGTGTTGCAGGTGTGCTTGAAACTCAAGCTTCTGGATTTGTTCTCCCTCTTAATTTTTGCTACTTTTTCTATGATTGAGAGCAAATTTCATCAATGACATAACATAGATGTGTAATTTTTTTTTTACACACCATCCCTGAACACCACACCAACACAACCCGCTAGCTTATCAAATTTATTAATTTCATGAAAAATAAAAAAAAATGGTAACACTTGTTTTTTTTTTTTTTTTTATGACATATTTTTCAGTTGCACGTTTAATTTTTAATATTTTATGTTAGAACTCAATGTTACAAGTAATTTGAAACATGTAATCCAAGTTTTAAAAATTTTAATAAAATAATTTTATTTATTATGGGACAACAACATTTAAATTTTTATTATTTCTTGTGCAAGTTTATAATGTGTTTATTTATATCAAATAAACCCCTTTCCCTTATTCAAATAATCGAAATGCCCTTCAAATGTTGGATTAGTTGGTCAAGATTTAATATTGTAAGTATAATTTGATAATTTCAATAAGAATTAAGGATTTATTTGATATATAAATACACAAACTATATCCCAAAAGTTAATAAAATGCGGGTTCGTAATTGTTATTGTTCAATTTTATTATGGCTTCATTTTTAATTAAAAAGACAAGGGTAATTTGGGGATTGCATTGCTGCCGATTTTTTTATAAGAGTAAAGTTGAATGTGCTAAGTCAGCTCAGCAGCATCCATTAAACGGTTCGTTTAGCAGAAATGAGGGAAAGCGATAAGAAGACGAAGCTACAGCTTCTGCTTTTACTTTCAACTTTTCTTCTTATTAACTTCGCTTCCTCTGAAATCTTCTTCGAAGAGCGCTTCGAAGGTAAGCCGTAATAAGAACTTAAAACTAGCTATTTATAATCTTTATAATCTTCATTGTGTGTGGTCTTGCTCGGTCAAAGAGCTTGGGACTAGTAGTCTAGAAGCTTCTTTTGTTGAATGCATAATTAATAATTTGATGAACTTGTTTCTATGAAAAGTTTACGTAAATTGAGAAATTTATGGTGGGTTTAAAAGCACTTTTAGTATAAGCGTTTTTTTTTTTGTAGAAACACTTCCTAGAAAAACATTTATATAGTGATTATTTTTTCACAAGCACTTCGCGTGCTTTAAAGAAAAGCAGCTATCTAATATTTTTCAGTTAAATTACTGCAAAATGAAATAGAAGCACTTCGGTTATTTGGAAGCGTTTTTGACGAAGTCAAAAAGGTATTCTTGAATGTTGTCTTATTGATTATTGATTGAAAGCTGATTATTGTTGCTTTTGAATGTGTGCATAAGATGGGTGGAAGAGTAGATGGGTGCTATCGGACTGGAAAAGAGCAGAAGGAAAAGCAGGAACTTTTAAGCACACGGCTGGGAAATGGTCTGGAGATCCTGATGATAAAGGTATTAATTCTCTGATATGAAGTTCTTTCCTCCAATTGGGATTTTGAAAAACTTGCTGGTCTCGATACTTTTCTGCATTGATTTGATATTTTATAATTGAGTTTGAACTATATGTAGATTTAAGTTGTTTTCTGTTCTATGGCAATGCTCGTTAGCACTAGAAATATCAATGACATGGCTTAGCTAATAGCTTAATGAAAAAGCAAATGCTTTAACCTTTGACTGTTGTGCTTCTGATCATAGCTGTACCGATGATGGTTAGAAATCTTTCAGGTATTCAGACATATAATGATGCCAAACATTATGCCATATCTGCAAAGATACCAGAGTTCAGCAACAAGAATAGAACTCTGGTAGTCCAGTACTCTATTAAGTTTGAGCAGGATATTGAATGTGGCGGTGGTTACATTAAGCTGCTTTCTGGTTATGTCAATCAGAAGAAATTTGGTGGTGATACCCCTTACAGGTTTGTCAAATTGTTAAAATTTTCCTTTGATCTATTCTTTCAGAAATGTAAATTCAATTTTCTTGGATCTGATACATCTTGAATGGTTGTGGTATATCAATTCTACTTTTTATTTATACCTGTTTGAGGATGCAGTTGCTGTTTCTGTTTGTTTGCTTTTGCATCTTAGTATTTATTTTTTACTAACCATGAGGTTGATTATTTGTTGATGATAATTTGTATCTAAGGTAGATCATCAATCTACTTTTTGTTTATACCTGTTTGAGGATGCAGTTGTTGTTTCTGTTTGTTTGCTTTTGGATCTTAGTATTTATTTTTTACTAACTATGAGGTCGATTATTTGTTGACGATAATTTGCATATAAGGTAGAACGTCAATCTTTGGGAGTATTGATACCCAGACAAAGACATAAAATGCATGAGGAAAAAGATTGATATGAAATATGTTCAATTCTGTTGTGTGAATTTAGGGAAGTACGTGGTTTGCCCTCTTCGCCATGTGTGAAAACAAGACTATAGGGTTAAAGTTTTATAACTTCAATTAGCCACTAGAATAAGTGTTTTGGGGATCTGAACACAAGACTATATGGTCAACCTGCTTTGATACTATATTAAGTTGCCACTTGATTTAAAAGTTTAAGCTTGAAGTAAGGGTCTAAAAGATAAGTATTTAAGCTTTAACATATTTTATTTGATCTCACCTTTCATTTTCTCTAGATTTTACTTGCATCAAGATCTAATAATGCTTTCTGCTCCGTGATTTAACGATATTAATTTCCCTGTGTCATCGACAACAACTAAATTCCCTGTCCTTAAAATTCATAGTATGACTTGTCATTACTACTTCACTATAAACAGGTATAAATCCTCTGACTCTCACTTTGTATATGCAGTTTGATGTTTGGACCAGATATCTGTGGCTCGCAGACGAAAAGGCTTCATGTGATACTTTCCTACCAAGGCCAGAATTATCCCATCAAGAAGGATCTACAATGCGAAACGGACAAGCTAACGCATTTCTATACATTCATTCTTAGGCCCGATGCAAGTTTCAGCATCCTTGTTGATAATCGAGAAAGAGACTTCGGGAGCATGTACACAAACTGGGATATACTTCCCCCTCAAAAAATCAAGGCTGTTAATGTAAAAAAGGTATGGCCTTGGTATTGGAACACAAATGTTAACATCGCATTTTTCAGTTGAGAACATAAATGTTAGTGCTTTATTCTGAGGATTATATATATTATGGTGGAAAACTCCATTTGATTTTGTAGAATTCTGGAGTTAAATATCTATCTATAATATTATGATTTATTGTTTCCCTTTTCATTATAAGGCTTTGTTATTGCTTCATTTTAAGTCTGCTTTTTCTGTGACATAATATATTTGGACTTCCATTTGCAGCCAGCAGAATGGGACGATAGAGAATATATTGACGATCCTAATGATGTCAAACCTGAGGTATGATGTATGGCACTCTTTCTTAGTTGATTGTTGAAACTGTTCTGGTAATCATTCCACATAAATTATGCTTGTATTTACTTTTCTTCATGCTGCAGGGATATGACTCGATTCCAGCTGAGATTCCTGATCCAAAGGCTAAAGAGGTTTGTTGACTGCTCAAGTATTTCATACGTTATATGTCCTATATTTCGTTCGTTTCGCTTTGGGCGACATCATAGACATATATGTTTTCCCACCTGCCGGAGATTTTATTATTTTTTTAATCATAAATCAATGTCAAAAGAAGGTTTCTTTGTCTATCATGTGAGCGATTTCTATTTTTTCCCACATGCTTCTCTTGGCAAATAGACTTATGTCATTGAATGACCTTGTATTACTGTTTTTGAATAGCCTGATCACTGGGATGAAGAAGAGGATGGAATTTGGAGGCCACCAAAGGTACCAAATCCAGCGTACAAAGGACCATGGAAGCGCAAGGTGCTTTCAAGTTCTTAACAGAAAGTTGACACCAAATCCTTTTGTTGCAGTTTCTAATTATTGAAATCTTTTTGTTAGTGCAGAAAATCAAGAACCCCAACTACAAGGGAAGGTGGAAGACTCCATGGATTGATAACCCAGGTAAATTTCTAGCTCTTAATGATTTGGGGATTAGATGGTGTCACAGGACAAGATTGGGGAATAGAACATAAACATTGAACCTCATCCGAAGAAGATATAAAAATCATTGAATGAAAATAAACAATAATCAGATTGTACAGTGATTTGTGCTTAAATATAAATAAGCTATTACCCAAAGTATTGGTGACCAAGAGTTAATCCGCCATATGGTTTGGTGCTTACAGGTCCTAGCCACATACTTTAAACCCATATTTCACACTACACGAGAAAAATAAATTAAATGGAGAACTTTGAACATGATATTGCCATTATTTTAGCTAGATAGAACTTCCTTGACATCTTGTCTCGTCTCAATAAATTACTTGGCCAAGTAGAAAGATATTGTAATATCTATTAAAATTTTATTTTTTTTGTATATAAAAATATAATTTTTAATGTAATACTTATGCTTCAATTAAACAAGATAAAAGGAATATGTGCCTTTTGATTGGGCCCATGAATAGAGTCATTTGCTTGACTGAACTTTTGCAGCAATTATTCATTCCTACATGCACCTGCAATTGTAAAAAGTTCACTCTTCCATTGTAACACATTGCTTATTTCCTCTTATTTCTCAGAGTTTGAAGATGACCCTGACCTTTATGTGCTGAAGCCAATAAAGTATGTGGGAATTGAAGTATGGCAGGTAATTATCATGAACTTTCCTCTTGTTCTGCTTGAAGCTAACAATACAAATTTAAATTTCAGTGATTAAAGAATTTCCATATCATTCTGGTTGTTATAATAGGCTGACATTCTTGTTATTTAATTTCTCAAGTTGACAAAACCAACAAAATTGGTGGATTAATAAGCTCAGAGAGCTAGATTTAAGTTTTGGGTCAATGAAATGGTCATATGATTTCAGTAGCTGCTCATGATATCACTCATGATATCACTCAAGTTATCATAGTCAACCAAAATGGCAATTTTTTAAATCTAAATGAAGAAAGTTGGTGAACTTCAGTGTTGATTGGGTTTTCTTTCTTGACTGGGAATTCAGCACAGGTGTTCACTTAGCTGATTTCACCTAGCAGTTTGGTTGCTCTAGTTGTCTGGTTGATGCTTCATCTTCTCATACTTTGTAGTGGCATTTAAAAATATGCTAGCTTTACCTATGACATCAAAGTTGAAGCTTTTTTGAGTCTTAATGTACATTCAGCAGTACCAGAATAAGTTGATCAATCATTGCATTGCAGGTGAAGGCTGGTTCAGTTTTTGACAATGTTTTGATTTGTGATGATCCGCAATATGCAAAACAAGTTGTGGAAGATATCTTTGCTGGGAATAGGGAGGTGAACTGCTGCTTGCCAAAGTCCATATTTATTTTTAAGTTTAACTGGAGTTCTTGACTTGCCTATTTTTCCTTACTAATATATGAAATTTCAGGCAGAAAAAGAGGCCTTTGAGGAGGCAGAGAAACAGAGGAGAGCTCGGGAAGAAGAGGTGTGTTGAATTCCTTAGGGCTTTCTCTATTAATTTCATAATTATTCACAGTTTTACTGAATCTTTCCCCTAGTAATATGAATCATCATGTCAATAGGAGGCTAAAAGAGCTAGAGAGGAAGGTGAGAGGAGGAAGAGAGAGAGAGACCATAGTTATGGAGACAGGCGCCATAGAAGGGTATTGTGTTCCTCATCCAGTCTTTTATCATTAATATTACTTTTTTGAAAATGTATTTTTCTTTTACATCTGTTCAAATTGTTTTATTTGTTGTGCTTTTTATTTTTGTAAAGGAAGCAAGGTTCTATATTGATTGATTATTTGAAGTTATTGAGTCAAGTTTCTTTGCTTCACTGACATTGTATTTTGTCTTAAATTAAACCTATACAACCATTAATTTTCTTTAGTAGAAAGTATAATATAAGTATTCATAAAAATAAAAAGAAAAAAGAAAAACATAATTGTAGCGAGTCCTAGCTTTCATCAATGGCTTGGTTAAAAAGGAAGGTGTTAATAGGCTAGCTTGAAGGATATTGTGTTATGGATGGATGAATATGTTTAATGTGGGCAAGTTCTGAAAAAGACAGTTGGAGCAGACTCAATGAGCACGATGAAGACGATGATTGGGTGAATAATGGGTATGGATTTTTCAATCAATTTCTTCTCAGATAAAATTGAAGAAATGAATAGGTACATTAAAGAGAATGTGGCTTGAAAATTAATCTGGTAGGTTGAATAGGATCCATAATATGGCCTTGAAAAAACAAATGCATTTGTTTCACATGCAAAAATTGTACAAGCCTACATTTTGCACTTATGATGATTGTGATGGTTCTATTTCTTTGATGAAACATGAATTTGATGTTATTTACTTTTTATTATTATTATTATTAATTGCAGCATGATCGCTATGATGACTTGGACGATTACCATGTAAGTGTAAAAGAAATATTCTATGTTTTTTTGTCTCGTATTTTCATTCATCATATTCTATTTCGTCTGAACATCCTCATTGTTAATTACAACTATTAATGTAATTATAAGGCTTCATCATATAAGCCTTTCATTTTCTTATGCAACGAAGATGATGTCTTTGTCACCGCAACTTGTATAAATATTTAGCATAAGAAAAAGGGAGGCCTAGGATTTTCAATACGCATTTACTTGAAGTTACTGCATGGGTGATAGGACCAGCACATCGAAATTGACACCCAAAAAAGTGTCTTTTTCCTGTTTATTTAGAATATTCTGACAAAAAATCCCATGTTCTTTTTCAACCATGCAGGATGAACTATGAGGTTTCCACGGCAATTTCCAGTTTTTTGTTAAACCACTACATGAAATGAACCAAAAAAAGAAAAAAAATAGTGTTCCAAATTTTCGATGCATCAAAGACCTGTTGCTGTATTATAACTGTTATTGTAACATCATAGATTCTCTGAAAATAATTTTTCAAAATTTTATAACCGAGCTGATTGATTGAGTAGTTTTTATGTGGATTATCACGTATGTTCTTGGCCATTGAAGAACATCTTGTATTGAAATTTTATAGCTATTTATGCTTGGATTTTGTTTAGTTATGGGGTATTAACTGATAAGTCTCTGAGTTTTGGCAAAATAACAAATAAGAACACACTTTGTTTTTAGACCTATTTGTAATGAAATAAGATAATAAATTCCGTTATAGTTCTATTTGGACCATCGAGTGTAAGTTTATCTCATAACATTTCTGAGATTTAATATATATATATATTTATGCATTTAATAAAAATTCTGCATGTACTTTGTATTTTAAAATTGACCGATCATCATAATAATAAAATAAGAGATAATGTAAACTATATTACATTATTTATTGAATGGTTCTAGTTGGAGTATCAAGTATAAATTTTTCTCATAATATTTTTAGATTTAAAAATATATATACATTGTATCTAATAAAATTTCGGTATGTATTTTTTTTTTTATTTTAAAATTGACCGATCATGAAATTAATAATAATAAAATAAGAGAAAAATGTAAACTATATGACGTAATATATTGAATGTTTTTATTTGGACCATCGAGTACAAGTCTTCCTCATAACAATTTTGAGATTAAAAATATATACTTAAAGTGTACCTTAAAATATTTTCAAATATTAACAACTTTTACCTATATATATATATATATATATAGAATGTGATTAAAATAGAGAAACATATCGGTTATTCAAAACAGAAGTAATTTTTGAAAATAAAATATTATTTTCCTTCAATTAAATATTATTTTAATAAGGAATGAAATCTCTAATTATCACATTCAGCCACGTGGAGGAAAAAACTAGCTGTCGGTGACACAGGCAATACCATTAATGGTGACATAATCATAGCCAAACATGGCGGTCCCCACCTCCACGTGTACTGTCTTCAAATTCAAAAACAAATAAAAATCTCTTTAATTTCCTCACCGCTCTGACACTTAACTTTATCAGCCGTCCAAACCTCCAAAAATTAATAAATTTCTCTAAATTAATTAAATAATAATATATATTATTTAATAACACAATTAATTATCAACTAAAAATGAATAAAACATATTCATTAATTATAAAATCTTTGATAAGAGTATCATAATAAGCATATTCTTTTAATTAAAATTTATCACATATATAAGTATTTTAATATTAAT
>JAXCLQ010010479.1:0-14416 GCA_035584115.1 Cedrela odorata
ACTTGCTTCGGATTGTCAATGCAGCAGTGAATGATCAACTATTTTTCAAAATTGCAGGCCATAATTTAACCATTGTTGAAGTTGATGCATCCTACACTAAACCCTTCAAAACTGATATAATATTCATCGGTCCAGGACAAACCACAACTGTCCTTTTAAAAGCTGATCAGGAAACTGGCAAGTAGTTAATTCAGCTCTCCTTTCATGGACACAACTGTTGCTATCAACAATATTACTGCAGTTGCTTTCTAGCGCTACAAAGGCACAGTTGCATTTTCCCCGACCACATTAACCAACATTCCTGCAATAAATGCAACTGCAGTAACAAATATTTTTAACGATAATCTTCAAAGCCTTAATTAGAAAAAATACCCTGCACAAGTTCCAGTAACTGTTGATCATTCTCTATTGTTCACTATGGCTGCTGGGATGAACCCTTGCGCTACATGTCTTAACGGTAGCAAAGTTGTGGCAGGAATCAATAATATTACCTTTGTAATGCCAACAACAGCTCTTCTTCAAGCATATTACTACAACATAAGTGGGTTTTTCACTGATAATTTTCCTGCGAAATCACCAATAACTTTTAATTATACTGGTAATATCCAAACCATGAATGGCACAAGGCTTTATAGACTGGCATATAATTCAACAGTTCAAGTTGTACTCCAAGGTACCAATATAATAGCGCCAGAGAATCATCCAACACATCTACATGGATTTAATTTCTTTGCTGTTGGCAAGGGACTAGGAAATTGTGATCCAAAAACGGATCCCGATAAGTTTAATCTTTTTGATTCTGTAGAAAGGAATACAATCAGTGTTGCAACTGGGGGATGGACAGAAATCAGATTCAGGGCAGATAACCCAGGTAAATCTAGAATATTATTTTTGCTCAACTTTATTTTCCAATTTTAAGGTTTGGTAGCTACTTCAAGAAAGTCTTTTTCCTGACAAGGGAAGTATTACGTTTTCACCCTCTTGGTACAAAAGTTTACAGGATTCTGTCAATTTTTTTTATAAATATTATCTTCAAACTATGGCTAATAACAAATCCCAACATGTAGTTTATTTTTTAGGTAAAAACAAACAAACCCCTAATTAAAAAATCTTCGATGATAATTAGGTTAAAATTCAAGAAATGTCTATGAATTATTATTATTATTATTATTATTTATGTTGGTACTAATTATATATTCCAATATGTTTGTTGTTGGTTGAAGGTGTTTGGTTCCTGCATTGCCACTTAGAAGTACACACAACATAGGGACTAAAGATGGCATTTGTAGTGGACAATGGCAAGGGCCCGAATGAATCACTCATTCCTCCTCCTAGTGACCTTCAAAGTGTTAAACACACAATCAAGAAAGGCTTTGAAAATCAAAGTTTGAGAGTAGACATCAAATGATAAAAGGGTAGCAAATTGTGAGGATGATTGGACAGAAAGATAATAAACAACAAACACATCAGAGAAGAAGAGATTGTTTTTGTTGTTTCTAGGAATGGCAAAATGAAGCTCTACTTATTGCTTTTGCTTGTAGAGTGTGAATAAATAGGTTGGGTATATTTAGTTTAAGCTTTTAACAACTTCAAATGCTTGTAATCTTAACTCTTCATACTTTCTCTTTTTACTTTTATATGAATAGGTTGGGTATATTGAAAGATATATGAATAGAAATTTCATCAATTAATTATCTCGTCAAACTTATTTGATAGGGATAGAAACAATATGTTTTTAATTAAGATTAAAATAAAAATCAATACAACAAGGGTCTCAAATTTTATTCAAAAATAATTATTGGACTTATTTGATACAAATGAAATTTATTATGTCATTACTAAAAAAACAAAAATTTTAGGGACTGAACATTAAATTTCAAAAATAATTATCGTATCGCGCCAGATAGGGGTCGAACCTATGACCTTCTGCTTAGGAAACAGACGCTCTATCCACTGAGCTACAGGCGCCTCGTTATTAGGAAGAAATAAAAGTTATAAATAATTAAGAAAATAAATAATCTTAAATATATATAATCATTTATCAATTAAGCTGTGTTGTTATATCATCTATAGAAATCAAGCTAAAGAGTTCTAAATTTATAATTTACTCCTCCATGCATTCTTTAGTATTATTCTGACCGGTGTTATCAAATCGATTATTGTTACATAAAATAGAATAATACCATACTCTTGATTGGCAAGTAACAAATGCTCAGCTTAGACTTAATGAAATCCTTTACTTGCTGATATTTGTGTTTGATGGGCATCTCAAATTGCCTATAAAGAATCAAATAACAAGTGTAGTTGGTTGATCATCACTGAATCATAGACAAGGCTCTCATTTTACTTTTGCTTTTATGTTTATATTGTTAATTAAGTTTTGAAGTGAAAGATGTAAAATTTTCCTAGAAAGTGAGAGAAAAAGGAGAGAAAATCCTTGATCAAATTCCCTATAATTAGAAGAGGGATACTTTTTTGAGTGTCCTTAACCATTGATAAAAATGACACCTTTCAAGTCTACTTTCTTTCTATTTTTTTTTAAATTTTTTTAATTTTTTTGTCCAACCCTTCTGCCTCTAAAAACTCATCAATCGACAAACCAACAGTTAAAGTAACCTGTTCATGATTTTTATCTCTGTGTCTCACGAGCTCCTGCTGCTTTTACAAGTTTATCAATTCTAAACAATCATCTATTCTTAATTCACCTCCCTCTTTCACCTCTTCAAAGAAACCAAGAAAGAAAATACTGACCCGCTTTTTCTCTCCCTTTCCCACCTAGTTCCTGCTCTGGTATTCATAGTTTCTTTCACATACTGGCTGAGAGCTGCGGTTGAAGTGGTATAAATTCTCTCTTTTGAGATTCATTTCTTCGAAATTATTCAACTTCTGAGTGTCAACTTCTAAATTATCATATGTTTCTGCTTATTCCCTTTCTGTTACTCTGTGTGTTTGTCTCTCTCTCTATAAGGGTTCATAACTAAAAAAAGATCAGATTTTTCTTGTATTAACAAGATTCTCTTCGATTCTTTAAAGGAGGGCCATTATTAGATTTTCTGTTTATGCTGTTAAGAAAAGGAGATTCTTAGATTCCCAGTAAATGATTCCAAACCTGCTTCCTTTTTAATCATTCTTAACCCTCACTCTCTCTGCAATTATTTCAATCAGATAGCTTAGCTAGCTCATTATGAAATTGTAAGTTACTAAGCTATCATTGCAATATATCAGTTCTTGTTAACATGGAGACTCTGTATCCAGCTTCGTATATGTCGAATTCAAATTGGTTTCTTCAACAGAACCAGAGCACAAGCTGGACAAAGGAAGAAAACAAGAGTTTTGAGAGTGCTCTAGCAATATACAGTGAGAGCACGCCAGATAGATGGATAAAGGTGGCTGCCATGATTCCAGGAAAGACAGTGCTTGACGTGATCAAGCAGTACGAGGAATTGGAAGAAGATGTTAGTAATATAGAAGCTGGAAATGTTCCGATTCCGGGTTATCTTAGCTCATCCTTCTCATTGGAATTGGTTCCAGAACGTGATTATGATGCAAATAGGAAGAAACCTTTGGTGGCTAAAAATTCTGATCATGAGAGAAAGAAGGGGGTGCCATGGACTGAAGAAGAACACTTGTGAGTTCTCTTCAAGATTTTGTTAAATTGTTGCTTATATTTATATTGATGATTTTTCCTAACTTAACTGCAATATTTGCTTTTGGATTCTTGACATTTGAGCTGAATTAAGAAAAAGAAGAGATATTTGAAGTTTATTATGTGTTTAGTTGATTTGCCAATTCAACCCACTTCAGCCATGTTTTTGGGCTTCTGTGTTGAGTTGTTTATTACGTTGATTGTGAATGCAAATGAAGGCTAAAGAGTCTTGCTTTTTTCCCTTCCAGTTGTACTTTAGCAGTTAAATGGATTCCACCACAAAACAATGGTGTATTTTCCCTTTTGCTATGGTCCAAATTTGACATGGAAGTTTCCAAAATTGTGGCTTAAATTCTATCCTCGTATTATACATGACTTTTTATTGATTCATAGGTGTTGTTTCCATGCCTTCTGTTCAATTCTCAAAGCTTGTGTATTCTCACATAGTTATATTTTGTGGCCTGCGATTTGAATTACTTGTTCAAAGTTTATACATCTTGCTTTTGTTCTTGACGTAGTCTTTTTGATAATGAATTACAGGCAGTTTCTTAAGGGACTTATGAAGTATGGTAAGGGAGACTGGAGAAATATCTCCCGGAATTATGTAATCTCTAAGACTCCTACTCAAGTAGCAAGCCATGCTCAGAAATACTTTATAAGGCAGCTTTCAGGAGGGAAAGACAAGAGAAGACCAAGCATCCACGACATCACAACAGTCAATCTCACAGATAAAACTTTATCAGACAATCGTAAACCTCCTTCATTTGATCAATCCAATGTGCCTCGAACACAGCAGAAAGTTGACTCAGAATGGAATGACTCAAACAATGGAGCGCCAATGGTTTTCAATTCAACTCACAGTAATCTGTTTATTCCATCTGCTTATGAGTTTGGTTCTAACGGCCTTAAACTTCAGGGACAAGATCTGTATGGTACTGCTTATCATGGAGGTCATATCAGACCCTGAAACTCATTGTTCTAAAGACATTAAATATAAGGATTAGACTCTCGTGTTCCGTTGTATTCCTAAATTGTATTGCCTCATCTGTTTCTATTATGAAATTTTTGTTTCTAGTGTTGCTATTTTAGTTGTGTTTGTATAAATGGTCCGTTGAATTTGTACATGGTCATTGAATGTTACAGAAAGGTGGAAGTTAATCATGTCAATGGTATAATATCAAATGCTTGATCTTAAAGTGTGAAAGTTGAAATGAATTCCTCATGAATTTGTCCCTTCTAGAAAATATTCTTAAAATGTCATCCATTCTTTCTGAAAAATGAAGTCAAGACTCCGAGCACAGAGAAACTTAAAAAACTTCAGCAATGATTAAATTTTGTACCATTTCATCTGCTTTCTTGATTTTTTGAGCTCTGTTTATTCACTTTCTAGTGCAGACTGAACCATTTGACAAGCACTGAATTCAGAATTTGAGGCCAGAAATCACAAAATACCTTCATTTCCAGATTTGCCTAAGAGCATGAACAATGGTTTCCAGGCGAGTCATTTTAGCATTAGTTGCAATACGCAAAAGTTGATCTAAAAGCACCTTATGCTTTTACGTATGGAATTGCTTTTGCTTATAGTTGCGTTGGAGCTGCAATGTCATTGGATGATGAGGCCTAATTGGTTGACTCACCAGGCACTCTTTTTGAAATTCCACAGTATCAGATTGCTTTGCTTTTCCTTTCTCTCTCTCTTAGTATCCTTTCTTCCATTTTCAACTTTTATGCATATACAATATGGCCAAGTTGTTGACTGATGATCAAGCTTGATAATCACCATCACTTAGTAGAAATCTGAGTATACATTCCACTAAAAATGAAAGCATCACATGCTTCAATCCATCCTAGAATATAAAATCACCCACGTAAGATTTAAGAATGCCAATGTGGGTATGCATTTTTCTAATAAAACAAATTCAATTCCCCTTTTTCTTTCCATATTTATCTTTCTGCCAACCCAAATTGTCAATGGTGGCAACGCTGTTTGATCAGTATAGTGGCTGCTTTCACTAGTCTCTGAAGAATCATTTCTTTTTCTGATTCTTAAATTTACTATACAATCAAATAAATTATTGAGTGTTACTGTAATTAGATTTTGTGCGTTCTGTAACCTTGTCTCTTGGAATAGAGAATCTATAGCTTTTAGATTAGGCAGAATCAGAAATTGACTCTGTCCTTTGCTTGACCTTACAAGAATATAATATTTGGTATTATTTTTTTTTATCTCAAAATGTTCTTCAAAAATTTCCCTTTATATGTTAAAAATTCAGTCGGAAATCAAAAGAAAGATACCCATCTTACAATTCTTTCTATACAAAACGTGTTTCTCTCATGAATTTTTGCAGTACTATTGAGAGAGTTAAGGTAATGTCATAACAACCTAGTGATTTTGATTTCAAAGATTGCCTTTTGTAATTACTGCACAAACAGTTCTCACAGTTAGAATTAAAAACTCTTCAACTATTCAGATATTTCAGTGATAGAACAAATTGAATATTGATGATGACCATCTCTATCTTAAAAGTTTGTGTTCCACGTATCAGAAAAATGAAATAAATAAAAAAATTCATGTTTTTTAAAATAATATATTGTCACTGTGTTTGTTTTGTTTCAGTTTCCATTGTGGATTCTACTTCTTCCATTGTTGCTTGCTTGCTTGCTTCTGCAACTATCAGTTTAGTGGTCACCCATGTCATGTCACTTTGCATGTATATCATTTTCAAAACCACACAATATTAAGCATTAAAAGTTCAACAGCAACATGATCAATATGATTGGTTTTTATTAACCTTTTTCTTGTGGGGGAGGGGTGCTAAATGACAAACCGATCAGCTTTATATATACATATATTTTTAAAAGCAGACTTTCAGCAAGTAATGAGAATGTTGCACCATGTACTTTTGGCCACCTTTCCTTCTTTATTTTTATTTTTACTTTATAACAATAAGCCAGTTATCTGCTAACATGAAATATATCATGCATGTTATGTTAATATACAAGTTAAATGTTGATGACAATTGACAAAGCAAGACGTGTTTCACTCATTAAGAAATTTCATAAACCAAAGTTTCAAACTTTTTGAGTTACTCTAAACAAAAATTTCAAATCAAATTAAAATAATCAGCACCCACATTTGAAAATTTTCTTCGTTTGACTTGTATTAGATGATCATCTTAGTGGAGATGTTGCTCCATCAAGAGGAGAAGAAAATTACTAATAGTAAGTAATTTAAGCCAAAAACGTTGATGGCTTTTCAATCCTTTGTATTAAAAACGTGGAAGAAGACAATTTCTCTAAATTAAAAAAAGAAATTTTCTTCTATTAAGAAAGAGAAATGTCTAACAGTTGACAGAAATATGAAGTTTTGAGCAATAACCTTTATATATTCTGTCTTATCTCAAATTTGGGTTCTTCACCTTCTCCCACCATAGCAATTGCTAACATCCTGCAAATGGATTGAGATCGTGGATCACGTCAATATTAAATTAAATGAAGGTTTAAATGGAGAGGATGTGGAGATTAAGTAATGTTTAAACACGCGTACAAAGTCTGGCAAGTTGCAAAATTTGCTGCAGCATCCAATTAGTAAAATGAGCCAAAATTAGTCCTATTTTATTTATGAAATAAATAAAAAGTACCAAGATTTTTCCAAATAACAAGTTAACAGCAACAAATTCCAGGAAAACTTGCTGAGCAGATTTTTTACAAGTCACCCAAGGTCTAAGATTAAAGGTAACTGTACAAAGGAATGAGATTACCCCACCATACCAGAGTTCAAGTGCTTCCAAATTACAGAATAAAACTTGGAACTTATTACAGACCATTAGTCTAACGACGAGAAAGAAATCAAAATTAAAAATTGAAACCTACATAAAATGCCAAAAAAAAAGAGTTAAGTCAAATTTATAGAGTCCGTGGTGGTAGAATGAAAAGGACGCCACTTTAAAGAAGGTTATATATAGAGCTCTATGCCACAAGGATTATGGAGCCAACGGCCGAACAGTCGCTGGAAAATCTGTTCTTTCTCCAGCAAGGGAGTAATATGCAAGTATATGAGCCGGATGCTCCATCACTATCGGCTCTCCAAGCTGATCAGTGTCAGCAACTAGCCTAGGGGGAATCAACTCAATATTCCAAAATGGGCGAACCATTCTCAAAAGATCGCGACCATCTTGCGATGCTCTATATCCCTGCACCCATAAGTACCTCAGTGAAGTCAGTTGCATCACAGCAGTAGCCAATGCTTGCTCACTGAAGGAACAACCCCTCATTTCCAATTTTTGCAGGTTAGGGCATCCTCTGGAAAGTGCTATAATCCCCTCGTCGGTGTCCCCAACAAAACCCAAAAGCATCCATCTCACATTTTGACTGTACTCACCAATATATCTGAGACCCATATCTGTCAAACCACCCTGTCGGAGATACAGACCAAACCTTCTGAGCTTTTCACATCCCATTAATAGAGCTCGAACTCCAAGATCAAGAGGCAAATCTGCTATCGTCTCTTCTCTGTCAAGCAAAACTAGGCGAAAATCATAGAGGTTTTTCAAGTTAGCACCAATACATTCCAGAGATGCATTTGTGATATCTGATACATAAATCGCTATGTACTCCAGCTCTAAGCAGCCCTGAGCCAAGGCAATTAATCCTCTTTGAGAAACAAGACCCTCTTCATCCTCCATTCCCTGTTCATCAGCCCCTCGCTCAATCCTAAGCCTCTTTAGTCTCTTACACCCCCGAGCAAGAAATTCTAGTCCTCTATCCCCAATTACATTCCTTGCCTGTCCATGTGAAAAATAAATTTAAAGCATTTAAGTTCCCCAATCAAAGAAGAACATAAACATCCCCTTAAATGTACAAAATATTTATCAGATTTTGGCATTTTACATTGCCCTACAATTTCAAGATTATCCTTGACCTGATTAACCTAGTATATCAAACAACGTCTTAATATCTAGGTTAAAGATTTTAACAAATAAAATTATTGAAAGGAATCTAGTTTTAAAGAAACCCTGAAAGAAAGTAAGCAAGAAACCAAATTACCAATTAACAAGTTCAATAAGTAGATAAAAAGTGAGTTTACATGTCTCCCCGTGTTTTAAATTTGGCTTACTATTGGCTGTGAAACCACTAAAGCCACTTGACCTGTTGGTTTAATCAGTGACCCATCAAAACCTAACTAGTTGATAGAAACCGTGACTTCTTATCACCCAATACAAAGTCCCCGCAAAATTATAATTTTGACTAATAAGCTTGTATCCTTTACCTTTCTCACTCGATTAATCAGCAACAATTTTGACTATCTTCAGTCAGTTAAATTTCATTATTTGTCTTGCAATATATCATGATAACATATGTTCATATTTTCTTCTATTTTTCAGTCTTTTGTGGTGTCAAGCTAATACAAATGGCACTGAAAAATGATAGGATCGTATGATTGTATTATGTTCCTTAATGCATGTTTCATCCTTTTTCAGTCTTCTAAACAAATCATTTTATTATTTCTTATCTTAATAACCAAAATCCATAATTTTAGTATCATGATGGATGACATCACGAATCATTTGCAATCAACCTAACGGTTGAACCAGTGACCCATGACCTAGTCCTTAGAAAAGTTCAACAATCATTCTGATTTCTGAAACCTTAATGGACATCCACAATATAAACCAAGAGAACAAAAGGACATAAGGAACACCAAGACTTTGGAGGAATATAGCTCTTCAGATAAGGAGATAAAATGAAAATATATTTAGCAAATTCACACACAAAACATGTTTATGTATGCAAAGCAGCAGTATTTTTTGGCCAATCAGTATGCAAAGACATAGCAAAAGCAAAAACAAAACAATCAGGAAAGGTTTGGCGATTCTACCTCAAGAACTTCCAAGTTGGGACAACACTGAATTAATAGACAATGGTCCACAGTGTCAAGTAATCCATAGAGAAGATCCAACTTTTTCAGCTTGGATGCAAAAGGGTATATTATCTCCAGGTCATTCTTCCTCATGTAGGATATACCCAAACGGCATACTTTAGGGGGGAATGATAAATCAGAGTACTTGTCTGTTTGATAATTGATGGAGCCTCCACAAAATTCCTCTAAAGCAGTTGCAGTTTGAAAGAAATTAACCAGGTTCAAGAGTTCGCAGTCATTAATTTTTACAGAAACTAAGGACCGACAATTTCCGGCTATGAGTTCAAGGTCTTCAAAGTTGACTTTGACAAGATCAATCATATAGAAATTTAATGTCTCAAGAACTGTGTTATTTAAAGCAAGCTCATGAAGCCAGTCACCATCTCTCTCAATAATTGAGCTCTCCTCCAAAAACAAGGTTCTTAATTGCCTGTGGAGATGCACAACAAAAGCAATAAAAACACAAATCAACTAAGTCTCTCTAGAATGAAACCAAAACATATAGGAGAGTTATCTATGACAAAATAACAGAACATGTCCCGTGACCAAATCAAGAAAAAGAGAGGAAAAATACCAAAAAAAGTATATTACACCATACAAGCACAAAATTACTACATTAATAATATTAGCATCATGAAGGCATGACCTCATTAATATCAGAAATGACCCACATAAACAGAACACATCAATCCCTCAACCTAGATGATCTAGCAAAGTCAAGAAATCACAAAAATCAGTTAATACAAATCAACTTTAAAAAGCCAGTATATTAAAACATCTTGAGTGAATAAAACTATAATTATTAACATCAACCCTACAGCAAAAATAAACTAACATGTGAGGATGCATATTTTTACTCTTCTTGTTGTCAGCCTATCAACTAATCATTTAATATTCACACTCATGTTATGCCAATGTCCCAATTTCCCCTCTCCGTAGTAATTTGGTTCTCAAACCTTCCCCACGACTTCTTACTAACTCCCAGAAATGACAAAAGGGTTGAGTATGATCTAGCCAAATCTAAAGAGCTGCAATTTTGGTACACAAGAAATAATGGAGCCAAGAAAGACATTAAAGAAAACCCTCCTTTTTTTTAAACACTTTCTTATTATCAAATAGCGCTTTGATGCACTTAATTAACAAGAGAACTCTCAATGCCTTTACAGCAGTTTCACTTCAAGCAAAATAATGCAAGAGATAACATTTGAGAGAAATTTATAAATCTTGTTCTTTTTTACCAAAAATACTACTTTCTTTGTTAAACATGTGAAAGCATATTCAAATAATATTTACCTTAATCAGCTTGTTTTGGAGGTTTTTAATCAAAACTTCAGTACTTATTAATCTTTGAGACGCAGAGTATTCTATTATGTTGCATCACCAATATTTTCCAGCATGCACAGAGTAGTCACAGTATAAAAGGCAGCATACACAAAATTTGATAATTGTAACTATCATGAATATTTGCAGGTCCTATAACATGCAAATTAGACCCAAGCCATCAACAGACACAACCAATGGAAGAATTAATAAACCTTCCACAAAAATCAGATCTATCAACAAACAAGCAACTAGCTTTTTTCTCAAAATCAGGAAAAACTCTACATAAACAAGAAGAGACTAAAAAACATCATAATAGTACGACTGTTCAGTTCCCCAATCAAGTGAGCAATTATTCATAAAATACACAAATTTCATTGAATGTTTAATCACTATGAAGCTTCCCAAACTTTAATGTGAAAAAAGGGTATTTTTTCGTTAATAAAGCACTAATGCAAGTCAAGAGAAGTAGGATTATTAAAATTCAACTGATATAAATCCTACTTAAAATTGCTGAAATCATAAAGACTCTCTCCACACAAATTTATGCTGGTGAACCATAAAGTTAAGGTCCTTGCAGAGCAATAAAACCAAAAAATTGGAGGAAAATAAAAACAAAATTCACAGAGGAAACTGAATGAATGTGCTTTGATTACAGCTCACAAGTCACAATCCATATCAAACAATCCTAAGACAAAAATCAGAAGCTCCAAATAGCCATGCAATGTCTGGCATTTCAAATAAAAACAAACATTCAGCCACATCATGTGGTAAGAGTAAATTATATTCTTCTTTTCTCCACTTAGCGCTCGCCAGGATGAATTATATTCTTTATTCAGTAAAAGATGATTTCTTACAAAAGACACAGGAAAGAGTAGTATTAAACAGAAGTAAAAACGAAATAGGAGAAATTACGCAACTCTCTGAGAAGTTTCAATATAAAGTCAACTCAATTTAAACCCATATTAAATCAAGACTTGAACTAACTAGGAATCAGCAGAACTCAACCCAACATTAAACAGAGAACCAGATATCAAACAAACTAAAAGAAGCTAATAATAATTACCCAACAAGACTCTTTTCGCCACACCTTCTACTAAATTATTTTTTTTATTAACAACATATAACGAAACCAGCGACCATGCTAAAGTAAAGACTGAAATCACAATAGCAACTAATAATACTCGGCATGTAATAAAATCCAGAAAGTTTTATATTACCAATGCAGAAAATAGCAGTTATTCATATATATAAAGTAAGCACCTGCACGAACGACTCACGTGCAGAAGCCCATCGGTAGAGAAGCCAGAACACTTATCAAGCTTGAAAACCTCAAGATTCTTCCCTCTCGCCCTAGCCAAAAGCTCCAGATCCGAGTCCTCCACAATCATCCTCCTAAAATGAAGCGACTTCAAACAATTAAACGAGGCGGCGATTTCTTTAACCCACGGCGTCACGTACCCGCCCCAGTCCTCCGGTATTAAATTAAACATCGCCGCCCTAGGCTTCCCTTTCAACACCAACGACTCTAAGTGCCCGAAACGACATCGTAGCCGCTCTGGCGTCGTCGTGTAACATAATGCGATCGTTATGTGCTTACGAGTCAACGCGTCCAGCTCGTACCACCGACGGCACACCAACGACACCGCGTCTCGGTCCTTCGGATCTACTATATACGGTATCACGCACTCCATCACTGTGTCCGACATCCCACAGCTCACTTTATTTACTTTTCCATCCTCCTCCATAACTGAACACCACTCACTCTTATTTATAACTTAGACAAAAAATATTTTTTTCACAAGAAAAATAATAATAATCAAATTTTTGAAAACCGATATCTTGTGGATCGGCCGAGAGGCTGAAAATCGTAAGAACAGAATCAACAAAACAGTTACAGAAAGAAACAAAACAATTTTGCGAATCGAGTGAAGACAGAGAACGGAAACTCCAGCGGGATCTATTACGAGAACAATCGGATAATTCGGAAGTCTCTGCCGGGAAAACAATGGAATCAGATCGGGCCGACTGGAGATTGATGGATCATAACTAAGAGTGTAGTTTTTGCAGTGAGTAGATAATAGCATATAAAAATAGAGAAATTGAGGAAGAGGAGTGTGAAGCTAAGAAGTTGAGAAGGAAATGAACGGTGGATATGATCGGAAATAGAAAATCAGACGGAGGCAGTTAAAACAGTTTGTTGTAAGAAAGAGAGAGCAGGGGTGCCGCGTTTGGATTAGACCCTAGTTTCATAGTTTGGGGTCTCTCGTTTAACATGCGCCTCCAAAAACCAGAAAACGAAAGGACGAAAATATCCCGGAGCAGCCAATCAAATCAAACTTACAGACAGCATTTGAATCGTATACCATTAAATTCGCATCCCTTCGAATAAATTTAACACCAAATTCATTCTGAATAACATTTTATTATTAAATCAAGGTAAACGAATATTTAATGTTTATTAAATTTATATAAATATTCACAAATTTTTAATAAATTTTTTTATCTATTTAAAATAAAAATTACAAAATTTACACTTTTATATTTTATAATTATAACTAATACTCACCTAATATAAATTTATAATAGTAAATAATAATATATAAATTAATAAAATTATGTTAATAATTTTATAAATATATATATATATTTTTTAAAAATTAAATATCCATAAATACTGGTTGTGGGTACAATTTTTTTTATTTTTTTAGAATTCGTTCAAAATTCTTTCTAAGGTGTATTACACTTGTCTCGAGCAGTAGTAATAAATTTACAAATTTACGGGTAAAATTACGGTTCCAATAAATGCCATTATTTAGGAAAGATAGTTTTGAAGACAGAGAAAAATTATAAATAAGTAGTAAATATTCTCCTAGATTGTGGTGATGACTTGTCGATATATGAATGGTGATGTGGGTCGGGTGCTGAGCGCAGTAAATTTCGTTTGGAGTAGTGGTTTATTTTATTTTATTTTATTTTATAATAATTATTTAAACTGGTAATTAATTTGTGTGTAAATCACAAATGCACCACACTACCCATGATTTGTTATTTGGATTAACGTATAAAGTTCAAAATAAGCAATATAAGGAAGGACCCACCTTTGATTCTTAAGGATCTTAAAGCAAATCTTAAGGTTGACTATCCTTTCTTCATATTCTTTTCTTTTCTTTTATTTTCTTTTCTTTTCTTTTTTTAAAGTAATAAAATATGTTCACATTTTTGTTGTAATGTTACAAGCTTCTTCGTGGTTTAATATTGATAATCTTGATTAATTTTATAGTTAGATTTAAACTAATTACGAAATTTTATAATATAATTAATGAAATAATTATTTAAATCTTTATAATAAATATTAAGATTAATAAAATTCAAAAATATTCTCCAATTAACAGAGCACTTCCTTGCATATTCCTACACTTCAATATACATACATACATACATATATATATATATA
Organism: Cedrela odorata; assembly: GCA_035584115.1. NCBI lineage: Eukaryota > Viridiplantae > Streptophyta > Magnoliopsida > Sapindales > Meliaceae > Cedrela > Cedrela odorata. The sequence goes on from JAXCLQ010010479.1 coordinate 14,344, forward strand.
TGTTGCAAAAGCAGTGGGGTATCCTATTACGAAAAATAAAAAATAAATAAATAAAAATATATTATCAATAATT
>JAXCLQ010010479.1:14516-41808 GCA_035584115.1 Cedrela odorata
TATATGTTGCAAAAGCAGTGGGGTATCCTATTACGAAAAATAAAAAATAAATAAATAAAAATATATTATCAATAATTATTATTCAAAAGAAGAAAGAAAATTACTTTATTAATAATAATAATAATAGAATTTTATTTTTCTAATATATTTTGATTTTCACATGCATCTCACTTTACAAGTTTCTTTTCAATCAGCGTATTTGGAGTATTTTTTTAAGCTTTCACTCGTACTTCCAACTATATATCATTGCATTGTTGATTAATTTAACCAATAAACATATAATATTTACCGAAAAACAATCGTCCATTCTAAAATTGGAGTGCATTGGATTGAATATTTAATATACCGGCCAACATCAACATTAACATTAAATTAAATTAGATTAAAAAAAAAAATTTCTTTGATTTTTGGATGAAAAACTAGCTAGGTGCTTTAGAGTAGATGATGTAGTACTAAGTGGTCTTCCAATTTGATAACACCAAAGCCCCACCACCGGCAACCATGGGTTGTGAAATAAAATAAGATTTAACACATTCATAATCAGACTTCAAGGTAGCTCAATCGAATGAAAGATGTGGGCAGTACAAATAATGGAATGTGGGACTAATTTCTTATTCCTGCAGCACATGAATGCAGATAAATAATGAAATGAAACCAAACCTACCCCACGATCTGTGTTTTTCACCATATGTGTAATGTAGCATACACATCTGGTGAAAAGTACAGATCATAGGGTAGGTTTGGTTTCAGCGTCTTATTGCGTTTGCTTATTACGATTTTTCTGAAGAAAAGCATAAAGCAAAATCCAATTTCTCCCAAATGTTGTTTCAAAGTCATAAAGTTTGTCTTTTATTCTTGTAGCTAGGGCCCAGAGAACAAGAATGCTAACGTTTACCACCTGCTCGTTCATTTATCCTTGATATTCGAAGAAAAGCTACATCATCATGATCCCAATCAAATACTGTTTTAATTGATTATATTTAAGAATAAAACAAATACAAACTCTAATTTTGGATTAATACTAACAGTTCAAAGCAAGTTTGTCAGTGGGCTAAAGAGGAGGAAGTTGGGGTAGTGAAGAAAAGAAAGTGAGGAACACAAAATATTATTGTAGGATATGTTCTCATTTCCTGAAAAAAAAAAAAAAAAAATACATGTTTCTACAATCTCGTACTAGTAGGGTCCATATCTTCTGCCACGGTTGCCATCATCACCGCCACTACCTCCACCTCTTCCTCCATGTCCACCTGGACCGTTGCCCCGATCAACTCTCCGCGGTCGAGGAGGAGGTATCTGTACTCCAGGCTGCTGACTGCACAATCCCCAAATAACAAAATGTAATGTCGAAATTATTTCAAGTATTCACATGTTTTTTTATATATACTACCAAATCCAAAAGCAACTTACAGAACATAGCCAATTCGACCATCAGGTAAGACCATTGGCACCATATGCATCCCTGATGGCATTGGACCCCTACCATATATCATGGGCTGTTCACACGCAGATTTAAGAGATCAATTTTTAATAATTTAAGGAACTTGATCAAAGCAAAAAAGATTTACAGATATACTCAAGTACCTGCTGGAAACTAGCAGCAACCCCAAATCCAGCACCTACAGAGCCATATGGTGCCCCAGCAAAGCCACCATATCCAGCATGTGGTAAATGGTTTGGGGCAGCTCCAGCACCATACGGAAAAACCCCTTCAGGTTTTTTATCGGTCTGAGGCTTTGCAAGAACAACTTCCAATACTTGGCCTGCAGTTCAAGTCGAACATATTATTCTAGGAATGATTGTATGGCAAACAAAATTTACAATATACAACTGCATTCCTATGAGAAGCAAATATGAAGCGAAAGAAAACACGCACTATTTTTCCTGGTGGCACCTGGAATAGCTGCATGAATGTAAATTAGCAAATAGCAGATATACAACTTGAGTTTTGTTTTTTAATTAGAAGAAGAACCAACAATTAGCCAACATAAGACATAGAAGTCAAATTTATATCTAACAGTTTTGTCTTCACATTTCCTCAGTACTACAAAATAAAGCCAGGGATATGTGCAAGAGACTTACCATCAATTTCATATTTCTCAGTATCTTTGACAGCCTTTAATGCACTTGACCTTTCAGCATAATGAATGAACCCAAAATCACGTTTCCCAGATTTTCCAGGAGGCATAACCACTTTTGTCACTTCCCCATGACACTGGAATAGTTCTTTTAGTTGCTCAGTAGAAGTGTTATTGGGTATATTCTTCACATAAAGAGCCTTCACCTAGAATCTCAAAATAGTACATACCGTTGGACCAACATCATACAATTATTCAGCAGCAAAACAGGCAGTAAAAACAAAATATGGTCTCATCAATGTTAACACAAATGGATAGCCAAAGATTTTTTTCAAACACGTGTACAAAACAACCATTAACTCTAGAATTTTCCTTTCAAGTTTGCCACCAACTCTAAGCAGTCCAAATCTGCCCTTAGATGTTGATGCATCAAAGGAATTACCTCCAAGGTGTCAGGTGTCAGGTGTCTCACATCTGACCTGGTAGTCTGAAGAATTTGGAGATAGCTATTTCTTCAACCTCCCAAAAAGAAAAAAGAAAATATAATAATCTCTATGTTGTATTTGCATGTGTGACCTATCCACTACCCCAAAATACGGATATGTATACCAACTGGTCCATTTCTTAAGTCAAACCATTTGCTAGGCTCTTCTGAAACTTCTAAATTTCTGAAAGTATACTCAACTATCAGTATGGAAGACAATTCTCTAGTTTTTTTTTTTAGAAATCAAGAACAGAGAAAAAGAAAACAGATATGTAATCCTTATGAAAGCAACTTCAAATAAACTTTAAAGACAGAATGTTCTAATTCCTTTGGACTTTACCTGGGAAGCAGCAGCAGAATGATCAGGTGTACTCTTTGGATCAGCCCATGTGACGGTTGGGGTATTCCCATCCAGCTTAAAGTTTGCACTGGTCATTTTCTGCCTAGAATAATCGGCACAGGCATTGTTGTAATACAAAACAAAGGCAAAACCACGATTACGAGAAGGATTTTGAGGATCCTGTAATTAGAAGAAAACAATGAAGAAAATAGCAGTGTAAGCAGTTACAACTTTACCTTCGTAAGATAAAAACATTATCTAATCCAAAATGTCACCTTTATGAGCTCAGTGGTTTCAACTCCAGGACCGACATCCTCAATGACTTTTCTGAACTCATCCTCTGTCCAGCTCTTTGGAACATTGCCAATAAACAATCTGTTTTTAGTTTCTGATAGCGAACATCTTATTGTTTTACCCTGCAAAAATGATATGCATCAAGAAGAAAATACCTATCAAGATTGTGCAAAAGAGGCAAGGATGAGGTTGTCTCACACAAATAAATCATCCCTAGCATCTCTAATTTCTCAAAGACTAAGAAAATTTGTGAAAGGCATCTTGATCACCTTAAATTCTTTACTGTGCAACTTGTCAATGGCCTTTCTTGCAACCTCTTTTGATCTGAATGCTACGAAAGCAAAACCCTTGCTTTCTCCACTGTCCTTGTCTTTCATTAACCTCACCTGTAAAAATAATTTAAAATAACACCAATAGTCAGTAAAACAGTTAAAAGAGAAGAGATTAAATGTTATAAGCATGGATAGTAACAGTGTTAACCTCAGAAATTTCGCCTATTGGTTCACATAGATCCCTCAAGTCCTCTTTTGATGCATCCTTAGGAAGTCCACCGACGAAAACTTCAGAACCATTAGGAGGAAGGGCAAGAAGTTGGGCATGCTTCTCTTTCTCATCTTCGCTGATGGAAGCAGTGGCCTTTTCTTCATCTTCCACTTGTTCAAGATCATGGTGATTTCTATTTGCTTCCGGTGATTGGTCTATCTCATTAGCCCCAGATTTTGAGTATTCGTATTCTTCCTCTTCATCATTTTCTTCAACATTTCCATCCCCACCTCCTCCATCGTCATCTAGTTGCTCTTCAACATCATCATCCATCTCTTCCATGTAATTGTCCTCATCAAGATCCACCTGCTCCTCAATTTCTGTGCTCTCTGCCATGACTGTTTCAAGTTCAGGAACTTTTCATCCAATAACAGTACCTGAACAGCATCAAAATCACCTTCAAGCTGCAATTCAATAATATCAAAAATGAAAAAAACCCACAAGAAAGTGATGACGCAGAACAATAGAACTTTCTTTTTTCTTTTTTGAGCCTTGCATCAAGAATGGATACCCAAGCGCACCCTCAGATACTCATTCTCATATCAACGATGAATAAACAGCTAAAAGTACCAGCTCCGTTCCACTCGGCCTCGCAGTATCACTCAGGGAAGTGAAGTTTTATTATGAGGCTTTTAAAGGCTTAAAAAAACACCCGCACAAAAAATAAAAAATTAAATTAAAATTTCCTCAATCCCTTTTAGCAACGGTAATGGAGCAGAATAGATGGAAAAATGTTTTATCAAATAAAATTTATCTACACCCTTTATAAAATTATATACTAATGATGCCCAAATCCAAATTTCATAACAAACCGAAAGTTACCAACCGCTAATCTGTAGACTCAAAAACCCGGAATTTACAAAACCCAAAAACTTAAACAGTTATAATAGTAAAACTAGAAGCTGAATCCAGACGACATTCAAACCCTAAAACCGACATCAAAGGGAACTCGGCGAGGCCAGTCATTAGAGATAAATTCAATAGTAAATCGTTCGTTTAGTTACAGGAATTGGATTGCATGCATTATAATTTACAGATTCAAATCAAATGAGCTTCAAAAATTGCTAAGCTTAGGACTTACCTCAAGAAATGGGACCATAATTTTTGTGGGCAGAATAGAAATAGAAACAGAAAAATATAGCTGATAACAGCAGTAAATAAGGGAGATATTTGGCATACCAGTTGAATGTATTTGTGTTTTGTGGGTTGTTGTTTTTTGCTTTCTCTGTTTCTGTTTTTCTGTTTTCTCCGGTATCAAAATGTAGAGTCCCTGATTTTTTATCCGACCAAATCTCAAACAAGGGTTTCTTTATTTCTTTCTGTCTTTTCGGACAAACCTATTTGGGAAAGTATGAAAATACTCTACGGACGGATGTATGCTTGTGAGAAACTAAAGCAATCAAATACAGCCACGTCATTTCTCAATCCCTCAATTATCCAATGTAAAATGACTAAAGCACCCTTACTTTGCCAATGGCACTCAATGAACAATGAACTTCATTATTGTGGAATAATTTCAATTAAGTCAAGTCTTACATAAAAGTAATTATACATAAAAAATTATATATATATATTGTCTAGATCCCAAAGTTCTCAAATGGGCCTAGCAACAATTTGACAACAATCACATAAGTTTCTTTGAACTTGTACGAGTGCAAACTCTTGCATCCTTGTAAACTTTGCCCGGTCGACAGAAATAACCTCTTTTCGGTGCACAATGAATGTCTTGTGAACAAATACACAATCCTTCTAATGCACAACCCTTGTTTACTATGTTCACCCCATCTTTCAATCCAAGAACTTGGTCTGTCCACTCACTAGAAAATAGACCCAACGGATCATACTTCTCTTTGACTTTCAAGAATTTTCCTGCATTTTTGTATTTCTTGATTGCTCCATCAAACACCAAGTTTCTATTCTTCCCCCAGTGGGGAAGTCCTCCATATTTGAACACTGCGAGTTGTTCTATTTCTTCAAGTATATCTTCATATAGTCTAGGAGTCATTGGGTCTTTGCTTCTGTAATATGTGATATCGAAATCTAATGAATCTTCTTGTTTGCCTAAGTAAGCAGTTGAAGCTTTAACATAACGCATGAGAATTCCATTGTAGAGTTCCTGACCACATAATGCTTTAGGTTCTAATTGAATTAGTTTTTGGATATCTTCTATGAATTTTTTCACGACAGGTAATCCGATACTGAATGTAGTTTGGTGAAAGAACTCGCCCTTCATTCTAGGATCCCAAGCACACCCTGTGATCATTGAATCTTTAGGACTATCTAGACAAGTTCCAGATGATTGAAGACGATTGTGATGTCCAATTACTGGATAGCCAGTAAAGATTACACCTGTTACGATTGAAATGTAGTTTTTAATCCACAGGTATTATAGAATAAAATTGTTAAATAAAAACACACAGATATGGTTGTTAATGTCAGTGGTGGGAACTTTGGGCAAAAAGTTGAAGGCAATACCATTGTTTGTTAAACCAAATGCCAAAGTAGCAAGCGTTGATGTAATAAGCTTTGCACCGATGCACTTCCCATTAGCATCATTTGTAGATTCTTGGTTCTCCTCTGATATAAAAAAAAAAAAAAGACAGATTAAAGCATCAAAATAAAACTCATCGTTTAAGCTTTCTGAGAAGAATTTAACACGTTGTTAACTTTCTAAGAGGAAATTAAAGGCTAACCTGCAGTTCTGATGACGGCCAAAGTAACTGAAGGAGTGGAGCGGAATGGAATGTAATCATATAAACCATTGCCGGAATTGTTTGAGGAAATGCGATCATCAATTCGATAGACTGCCTTCCGTTGACTGGGGTACCAAGTTATGTCTGCAAACTCATGTTGATGGCCAAATCTAGTTGCTTGATCTCCTAAATCCGAATCATTCTTAATCTGGTATGTGATTGATCGCTTGAACAGGGGTTGCAACTTCAGAGTAACCTACGCCAAAAGATTCAACATTCAATACTTTTCTCTCATTCTTTCAACAAAAATTTCTCTTCCTATTTGGGGTTTTGTCCTATATTTGCTTCGCATATACAATTGATTCAGATTACGGAAGTAAGTAAAATGTTTTGTTGACATAAAAAGGTTTGAAGTTCAAATCTCTCTTAGTCGGAAATGGGTTCAACAAATTACATTTATGTAATTGAATAGTTGTATATTTGATAATTGGATCCAGTGTTTGGTTTCAGTAACTATAAAATTGCTAGTACGTGAGGCTTAATTCAGGAAAAACCAACACAAAGAAAAACTTAATTAGGAGAAGCCAAACTGTTATTGAAACAAATTAATAACCATACCTGAGAAATAACTCCAAGGACACCGAGTGAAACTTTAGCTGCGGCAAAATCTGGATCATTCTCATCAAGCACTCTGACCTTAGCATATCCATCTTCTGGTTTTCCTGGACTAACAATTCTTAATTCAACAACATAATCATGAACTGAACTCCCTCTACCCCACAATGAACTCCCATGCGCACCCGTGCCAAGCAGGCCGCCGATCGTCAAGCCCCACCAATACGGCGCATACGGCAAAGCCAGCCCGGCCTTGGCGGACTGGTTGATTATCTGCCGCAATGTTACGCCACTCTCCACAGTCATTGTCATTGTTTCAACATTGACTTTTAATATACAGTTAAGATATTTTGTGCTTATAAGCAATCCATCTTGGCCATCTGGGCAAACAAGCTTGGTAATGCTGTGAGAGAAACGTGTTGCCACCTTCATTTTTCTTTTGGCCATGGTTGCCGCTGATACTACTGAAATTAACTCTTGTTCTGAAGTTGGGTACGATACATTAGCTGCTTTACACAAGCTTCGATCGGGAAACATGCCATATGAATTTGTGATCGTGCAGCAGGAATTATTCGATGAACACTTGATCGGGTCCTCTGGAGGAGTGCAACTCACGATAAAGACTAACAGGAAAACACATACTGATCGGAATGAAGTATTTTTGGAACACAGAACGGACATGTCTGAGAAAGTTGGTGACGATAATTCAAATTTTTCTTCGTTTAATTAGAAATAGGTAGCAGATCCTACATGCAATGATGGTGTTACACATATTTATAGTTGGGTAGCGTACAAGGATTTCATACAAAGGTTTGTAACACAAAATCCAGGTCACAGCTGGATGCTTTGAAGTCAAGATCTCTAATAGCTATCATCATTTGAAATCGTTTTCTCGCATATGTCAGACTTTTAACTTAGTTCATCGCTCCACATGTCACAATCAAACGGCCTTTGACTCTGAATTGAAGTCGTCGACGGTAAATATGGAAGAGAGATAAAGAGTGGAGGAAGTGAGAAGTGCATTTATACGATATTGAATATATATTATTGAGTGCGTAACATGTGTTGGATTCCACACTGAAATTTTTGCAGAAGTTAGTCGGTGCATTCAAGCCACATTAAGAATTTTAAGTCGGTGGAGAGATTATGGATTGCACTTACCCCCCTGTTTCTGTTATGGCAATACCGTAATGGAACTCCGGTGGCTCATGATCTTCATTTTTTCTGCCATTTTCTTATTCTGAAGTTCCCACTTTCCATGATTACAACGTGGGTTCAAACAGTAAATGATAAATATTCATGAATATTTTTCATAATCACTATAAAGTTTGGCCATTAATTAATTGGTCAGTGAGTTTGGTCGACAGATAATTATAATGTAAGCAAGCACTGACTTCCTATTGTTCGAAACTTACATGCTTCAATTATAACTCTGTTAATTCCTAGTTAATTTATTACAGAGAAAAATATGTAATTGGTTGATAACTACCCAACTATATGTGGCAGTCGATCATCATCCATGGCACTGAAATTTCTTGTTGCCCGCAGGATATATATATATATATATATATATAATTCATTGTCTTCTGGCTCTTTCTTTCTACCAATTAGGTAGCTTATTCATATATATATTTTTACGTTACAGGACAAATAACTAATATGATAATTTAATGAACAGCCTTGTATGCAAACATTCAAGCAAATGATGAAAGACATCCTCTTTAAGCATATTTCTTAAATATATGAACAAAGACATGATCGACTATAAATATTGTTAGAATTTTACTTTTCTTAAGTCAAAAGACTGTCGGGAAATCTTTACTTGATGCACGTCATGATCCGATGTTACACAGTGAAGGAACATCCAATATAACTTGACGAGAGCTAAATTCAGATTTGCAGAAGACAAATTCATGAGCGATCTACCTAGAGTTGTAAGCTTTATTTTACTGTTTATATACAAAAGGAAGCCAGGCCAGCAATAATTGTTGGCCAATGTCGGTTAATCATCAAGTATCTTAAAAACATTAAACAATTAACATTGCCGTTTGGATATTGCCTCGGGAAGCATGTCTCAAAACAACTGATTTGCCAATCACTTAAAGGGGGTTTCTGCTTTTTTGCACTCTGCAGGTGTCTTTCCTTAATTTACTTCTTTTAGTAGGTTTTTTTTTTTTTCCTGGTATATCTTTTATCATGCAATAATCCAGCAACCCGCAATGCAAATAGCCATTCTAAGACGTTGCTTAAACTGTCAGGTTTGTGACTCTGAGTGCCAATTAATCATGATGATGAAGAGGCACAGAACAGTGAGTTAGGTGTCCATTTATGGTCATTTGTTAGTATTCGAAATTAATCATCAACTAAAACTCCTTACTCCCTGATTGGAATTTTTTTGGTTCATTTTAGAGCCTTGCATATGAATTAATGAACGTGGCTATCACAATCCTACTGGCCCCTTGATTGAATTTTCATGCTGCTATTGCTATAAATGCCATATGAAATTTCCTTATCAATCCTTCTATAAACTGATGCCAAGCTTATAAATATTTTGATGGTCCAAAACTAGCAAAGCAGGAGGTTTTCGTGCCTTAATGTGGAGGACACAATTTGATTGGGACACGACATTGCTTATTCTTGTGATTTCACCATCAGTGGAATACTGTGGCTTAATTTCAAGGCAAAAGCACGTCACACTATCTCTCTCTGTTTGTGGACAGAGTTATTTCGTGATAACAAAGTTACAGTGATGACTATTCATTGGGAACCCGAAGATACCTTATTGTACGTATATTATTTTTTTTTTTTTGACAAATTAAATCATTTAACAAGCTTATTTTTATTTATAATAAGAGATAAAAATAAAATTTAACCTCAGTTAAAATATTATTTTTTAACTAAATTATCTTTTATATAATATGTAACTTAAAATTTCTATCAAATATCGAGAATCTCGACGTTTAATTAAAACTATATATTAAATGTCGACAATTTCGACATTTAGCTAATAATCTTTATCAAATGTTAAAATTTTCGACGTTTAACAAAAATATTCAACTAAATATCGAGAATTCCATATTATAATATGAAAATTTGAGAATTTCTTTATATCGACATTATCAATTATACAATTAAGAATAATTTTATATTTGCGTTATATTTTAAAACAAAATATTTGATAATATAGTTTGTTATAATGTGCTTATAAAGAAACAAAGTATATTATAATTTTATTATATAATTTGCATATTTATACAATTGAGAATATATTAGTATTAGTATTATTTATTTATAGGTCTCACACATAAATAACTTGCTAATTTATCAAAAATAAAATAAATAATAATAATATAAGTATATTATCAATTGTTTAAATATTCAAGTTGCGTAAAAATTTTACATGATTCATTTATTTGTGCTCATATGTCAATAATCTTAATGTTTGACAAAAAATATTTATCAAACATAGAAAATTTTAACATTTGGTTAAATATTTTTGTCAAACGTCGAGAATATTAATGTTTGGTCAAATATTTTTGTCAAATGTCAAGAATTTTGATATTTAATAGAATTTTTTTATCAAGTGTCAAAATTCTCGACGTTTGGTTGATATTTTTTTGTCAAACTTCGGGATTCTTGATATTTGATAAAAATTTTAAGTTAAATATTATATAAAGGGTAATTTAGTCTAAAAAATAATATTTTAACTAAAATCAAATTTTATTTCTACCTTTAACTATAAATAACTATAAATAAGTACGAGCGTAATAAATAAACTATTTTATTAAAAACTGCCGTATATTACTTGAGCAGGAGTTAATAGCGAGGTGTATTGATTGGGGACCTCATATCCTTTTGAACTTAATTACTCGAGTAATTGACCATACTCCAGGCTTTATTTAATATCAATATCCATAAATAAATAAGGATTACTTCCACAGATTGATTCACATCTTAATGTCATCAACCTGCTCGGGCAATATGGCTTCAGAGTTTTGGCGAAAGTATTCTTCAGGTTTCTGTTCATGCGTTCTTAAAGTGCAGTATTCATCATTCACAAATTCAAGTTTCTGTTCTTATCACCCACTTCTAATGAAAATATGCTAAACACCTACAAAACATACCAAGCATATTTCTCAACTTTTACCGTACGGAGCTTAGGCACTTAAATATCTTACGAATTATCAAAATGTCTTAAAGCATTACAAAAAACCAAAGAACAAAAACAAAAAACAAAACCAAGCAAATCCCTACTGCATTAACATTCTAAACAAAACCTTGAACTATTGTTAGGCAAGAAGTGACGAAATAGCCGGATTTGCACTAATTACAATTCAAATGTCACAGCTGCAGCCACATATATCTACATTTGGAAACAAAACGCATACAGATCTACAAAAGAAAGAAAACAAATAGCGAGGGCACCATGTCAATCCGTCCTTTCTTCCTTTGAATTTGTTGCAAGGGTACTCTCCTCATCCGAACCTCGTCCGTTAAGAACATTTGAATCCTCTGGCTGTGCTCCCAACTTCTTGAGGCTATCGCATCTCTTTACAACAATGGTATCTCCAATTGTCAAACTTCCAGATAACGAAACTAAAGCAATGCTGTTCCTGATTGCATCAACATCACTGGTTCCACAATAGAGACCCCGGCTTCCAGTAACAAGCATACTTCGAGTCTCATTGGCACTGGTTAGAACAGCAGGGAGTACATCCATCAATGGAGGGTTGGTCTGGCTTGAACTACTAATGAGCAGTCTCAGCGTCTCTCTAGCACCATTTTCTACCACAGAATTGCTCTCAGGAATCAATGGGTTCACGAGTTTTGGGTGCAAAGGAGTAATGGTTGTAGAAATGGCAGGACCAGCACTTACCAGGTAGCCTTGACCAGAAGAGCAAACATCAATAACTGGAACATGAACAATTGAGTCACAAATTAAAGGCGTAAAAGTTGGGATCTGCTGAGAACTTGGTACTTGCAACCGAACCAATGGATCAGGCAGGAATGCTGGGAAATCCAGCGAAGGAATATCAGCATGATTGCGAGGTGGAATTGGCTTCAACAAACTGGAGGACCCATTGACTGATAATAAAGAAGATAGTGGTGGGACCGAAGGTAATGCACTAGACAAGCTTAGTGGCAATTGTGGAGGTGATACTGGATATTGCAGTGATGACGAACCTAGGGGACACCAACAATAGTAAGGAGAGAAAAGTGGAGAGCCCATGGAAGGAACTTGAGAAGCTAGGCTTGAAGTTGGAGGGACAGCCAACTTGCCTAGTGATTCCAGAATACTTGGGGACAATTGGCAACTTTTGGCTTCGGGAATATTGTCAGTTTCAGATTGATTGGAACACAATTCATCAGTAGTAACTGATGAAGTTACTGTTAGGCTGTCGACAGTTGACAAATAACCATCCCCCCGTCGTCTTAACTTTTCTCTAGCAGCAATTCTTAAGGAGGACAAGTTTCTGGGTAGGCCCTCTTTAAAGGAACTTGATCTTGTACTGAGGCTACCCTGGTAGAGTGAATTAGCCTTTACTGCTTGACTGCCTGAGTGCCGGGATCGCAGGGATTTTAGTGATGTGGACGAACATTGAGCATTTTGAATTGAATTGGACAAATCAGAAGTGGTACCAAAGGAATGAGCAAGCGAACTTGGACAACTTGCTCGGGCATTGGTCAGAGAAGATCCCACCAGATAGGCTCGGAGGTGAGTTGCTAGGTACCCAAGGCGTTCCACACTGATTCCAGTTAATTCAGCAATTGATGGTTTCCTCATGATTAAATCCCTCATCTGTTGCCCAAAAAAAAATTAAAGAAAAAATTAAACCCATACCAATCATAGTAACATGGATAACTCAATTTATTACTGAATAACAGTATCTTTTGTGTGCACATGCACTCATAATTCTAAAAATCAGACACACCTTTGAAATCAATTCAATTCCCAGAAGCCTAGACTTTTCTGAGCACCAGAAGTAAGCAGCTCTGCCATCTGGACTTTTTATAAGAAATGATCGACCAGAATGGTCCGCTGGGATCTCATCAATTACAACAGCAGAGCACTCAGATTTACTACTTAATGTAAGTAGTCTCTCTGTATGACCATCATCCCCAATGAATGAGAGGCGCAAATCAGATGTTGGCAAGATTGTAAGACTTAGATTCCCTCTGCAAAAATATGAAACAGTTGAGAAAGAGGAGAACAGGAAAATTAGAAAAGAAAGAAAGAAAAAACATATAAAGCAGGGAAGTACCCCAGATTTACACTGTAGAAGTTCAGGGTAAGAGTTTATCAAAAGCAAACAAGATACTAAACAAACATTACAAACATAAGAGTTGATAAATCATATAAATAAACTAAAAGGAGCTCCTAAATAGAATAAGTCCTACATAATATTTCAAGTTTACACAGATTTAGAGGACTGATCTTAAATTTTTGACAAGGTCAAATTCAGAAAATCTGAACTCCTATGTGGCATCTGGTCCAGAAGGCACCTAAGTTCTTATAATTTCATTTTTGTTTATAAACTCAAATAAACAAAAATAAAATATAAATTGCTTTGATAATGTAATTTTGGCATCCGGGCCAAAAGAGATACTTTGTTAATTTTTAATCACTCATTTCACATATATATTGAAATAGTTATATCTACAGAATGTATGATGATAACAGACAGTCCTTCCATATAGCGATTAAGGTTTCAACTAGAAAAATAAGACAACATCACGTAACAAAGAAAACAGTAAATATGTGCACCAGAACAATGCAAAAATTTGAACATTTCAGAGGCCAATAAATTTCACAACGAAAAATGCAGAATATTACATTCATTAACTTAGCATCACAAACATATTAAAGTCAAGGCGTATCACTCAATTTCACTGTAATTAATATATTGACCCTATATATGGAAAAAGTAGCAACAAACCATATAATGTAGGAGATGAAACTACCTTTACTTTCCCTTAATTCAGAGATCATTATAGAATACGCCCACTTTACCTACAAGTCAAAAGATATATTTATTTGGAAGCATGAACATTATCACCATCAATAAACTAAACACAGAATCCTAAAATTACTACCATCATCCAACACTACCGGATATACTTTCCAACAATATTATTAGAAAGACAGACAGTCGTCAATGCTAGAAGACATTAACCAATAAATACACTCCTAAATAAGAATCTATAGACACAACATAGAGAAAATTGGAAATAGTATATATATCACTAAGATCAGTTTTATTTAAAAACTGTCATGTTGACATGCCATACTATTATATACACCTCCAAACTTATAACGACTTAATTTAACAAGAAAAATTTTCTTAAAATTTGAAAATACTTCAAGTCAAGAGTACCATCAGAAAAATTTAAGTATATTTGAATAACGGTTATCAAACATTTTCTATGAAAAACCACAATTTTTTTTTTGTTTGGGCAAGACAAGGATGATTTCACCATTAAATAGTAAAACAAAAGGAAGCCATACTGATCTCGAGAAATGAATGAGTAGATATGCATCTGATATACTAATGTGCAAACTTACAGGATTATTAACATTCTTGACATACTGCGAAACGTCAGAACATTTTATCATTATATTTTAAACTAGCTACCAGCATGTGATATAGAAGCATTACTGCTTATTATAGAGCAATATAATTGCCATCAGATAGCTGCAAAAAGCACCAGCACATCCATAAAGACAGCTTTGCATACAGCATAATTAAATTAGTTAAATCATATCAGAAGGAGAACAATAATTTAACAAAACAAGTGTGGCTTCCTGGTACAACACAGCAACGGCTTTTCACATTTTAAATTGATTCATTGTAATGAAACAAAGCTATGCTATGACAATAAAATCAACGCACATCCAAATATCTCACAAATAAATGATAAGGACCTATTCTTAATAGAAGAATCCAAGGATATTAACAATTTCCATCAAAGATTTAACAAAACATCGTATTATTAATCAAATAAGAATCAAGTTACACGCAAGTCCTTTAAGTCCCGTTATATTTAAAAAAGAATAAATTTTCACATATCATTACAAAATCAAATATACATTAGACACTTTAACTCCCGCGGTCCCACATTTCTTCTATACTGATTAATTACACTATTAGACAGAAACGAAATGAGCAAAATAATCAAGGAACAATCATGATTCAATCACATGTACAGGCAAATAGAGAGACACCGATATCGCCATATATCCAGTTACCTTACAGAAGTAGGGCATAACAGAGTCCCGTGTTTGTTGATTTTTCCTACTCGAATCGAAACAAGCGGTATGCAAAAGCACCTCGCCAGCATACAAACTTCCGAGGGTTCAAACTGCTGGTATTTTATCAAATCAAATCATACATGAACAAAGGAACCAATCATTCGCACAATCAATCACAAACTCCCAAAAAAATAAAAATGATCAAATTTAATAAAAATCAAACAGTCTTAACGAGTATACCTGACTCAGATGAGCTAACAACCGATCTTCGGCGATGCCACTGGACGCGTTCGACTTCAACAATGGCTTCAACCTCTCATCGGCACGACAAGCTCCCATGACCTGCATATCCAGAGCCAGAAGCCACTGCAACACCCTATCTTCGCGATCGCTCTGCTGCAGTAACAAATCTCCGTCTCCTTCGTCGACGAATATATCCGTCAATCGCTCGGTCAACCCGATCTCCCGCGATCCGACGGTCGATGTCTCAACGCCTGTCGATGATACCGATGACGCATCGGTGTAATCATCGCCGTTTGATTGATCTGCGCCATCGTCGATCGTTTCTTGCCTTTTAGTGTTCGACATCACAAATTTGTTACGGATTTTTTAATCAATCTATCCCGAAAAATCGGAACTGAAATGCTAAGAATACTACGAATTAAAACTAAAATTAATTAAGAGAGAGAGAGAGAGAGAGAGAGATATCTTCCGCAAGAAGATTTCTGGTTCCTGATAATCGGTTTGTTGCAGAAGTGGAAAGATAATAGGGATTGGTCTGCGAGAGAACATATATAATACAACTACGGATTCGAAAGGGCGGTTATTGTTTATTAAATTGAGTTTTGTTATCGGTTTGAAATCCGTGACGTCAGTGGTTGCCTTTGTGGGGTCCACAATGAGTTTATTATTGGCGTAGCGCCAGGTCAGATTGAGGTTTTGTTTGTTTATTAGGTTTGGTTAGCGGAGCGGAGAGAGCAAGTGTTACGGATCTAGTGATTGTCATCGTTCCAAAAAATTAATCATTCAGCTGATATTACCTATTTCATAAAATGTGATATTTTTATCCACTTAATTTCATAGTTACGTAACGCTCTTATCACAATTAAATCTAATCATTAAAGTTTACTTGACCTATATTATCTATTTTATAATTTTTAGAGATCCATATCTAGTAATAATTTTTTATTATATCTGTAACAATTTCTTATTAAGACACAAAATACAGGTATTTAGATTTAAGTCTAGATCCTTCTAACTCGTATTACTTATATTTATAATTCTTGAAAATCCAAGTACAGGTGTTTAGGTTTGGGTCCATTTAATCTGTATTGCTTATTCTTATAATTTTTGAAGACTCATATCTCATATGACAATTCCTTTATGCAAATAAAAATTTAGATTTGTTCTGATATCACTTGTTCCAATAATCTTTGAAGATCTTTAAGAATTCACGTTTCATGTGACAATTTTTTTATGGAAATAAAAAGTTTACTCTAATACCACTTATTTAGGGACTCACATCGCACTTAACAATCATTTTATGTGAATAAAAATTTAGGTTTAGTTAGATAACACTTATTACAGGTCGAGTGTTTACTATTAATCCAAAAAATTAGCTCATTCAATCCAAAAGACCCAAAAAAACTAGCTTATTAAAGATATGTATGCGAATAAAAAACTTGAATCTACCCTAATACTATTTGTTATAGACGAAACAATTATTATTAGTCCAAAAAAATTAATCTATTAACTAATATTATCTACTCGTTCGTATAAATTCCTTATTCATCTATGTTCAATTGGACGTGACACAAGGGAGACCGCTAAGTCAACGAGGAAGAACAATAAAGTGACGTGTGATTGGGAAATGTGTTGAGCTTTTTTCTCTAATAAAATAATTAATTAATTAATATGTAATTAGGTTTATTAAACGGGAAATTATGTGGAGTGAAAAGGATTGATTAATTTATTAATTTCAAACCTAAGTTAGTGTGTGGTGAGTGGGACCCCGGATGTCAAGAACTAAAAAGTTTGTGTCAAATATCTTTTATTGTGTAGGACCCGCGTCAATAATTCAGTATTTGACTGTCGTGCACAACTGGATTTTGCTGGAACAGATATAACATGCACAGTAGCTACCAGCCCTTCAAAACTAGAGAATACTATTTGCATTATTTTATAAAAAGGGATAATAATGACTGGGTCCCTAAATTTTAGTAAAATCACAAATAAAGTATAATTTCCATTTTCTTTTCCTTTTCGTACGGAAGATTTCATTAAGCATTTATAAAAACTCTGATAACCCATGTATTATATTATCTGTTTCGTACACACTAAAAATAATAAACTGTATATTTCAAAAAAAGGAAGGATTTGGAGTTAAATCTCAGTACCATTACCAAAATATTTTTCTTAAAAAAACAAATCATAAGGAATTATATAATTATTGATAGTGTTTTTATTCAACATTAAATAGCATTAACAACACCTTACACAGAATTTCAAAGCTCAATGAAGCTCACTAAACATTATATATATATATATATATTAAACTGTAATTACTTAAAATAAATGTAACCACGTCAAAACTATCTTAATCGGGAAGTGACAATCGCTGATGGACAGGGAGAGATGAAATGAGGAACAAATTAGGGAATATTCTTTGTACCACGACAAAAGAATTGAATTCCCAATTGACTATCACTGATTTTTAGGCATTACAGCACAGCAAAGGCGTACATTAGGCAACTCAATTTCCAGTTAAAGCAACCTCATTACGAACCTATCACGTAATCTGTTTGAATGGAGTATCTGTGAACATGGCAGCCAACCCCATATTAAGGTCCTGACCATAAAAATTTGCATGCTATGAATGATACAAGTGCCGCTACCAAAATTAAACAAGGATGGGCAGGTGGGGGGACACCTACTTGGTTGGTATTAAATCCGACCTAACCCTACCACAATCGAGTACGATAATTTTAAACTCCGCACACCGCGTTAGACTTTTTCAACCCAAAAGATATAAGATTGGGCTTAAGCCCAAAAATATATATATATATATAAATATTTTTAATTTTATTTTTGGGAAAAAACGAACAACATAATTATTAAAAAAAAAAAAAAAAACACTACCAGGCAACTAACAGGCACTTCCAAGTCCAACCGACATACAGCTACAAAATAATTATAGTAATAATGTGTAAAGCAGAAGTTCATAAATCAATCAGATCAGTCGACAAACAAATGATGAAAATTATCCATCAAACCTATATCATAAAAGATTTAAGGGGACTAATATAACCGGATTGTCCCTTCCAATCCAAGGACTCGCATCTAAAAAATTGGCTCAAAAACAACAAAATCAAGAAAGAAAAAAAAAAACCATAAAAAGAGAAAACTAATCGGGTAGATCAGATTGGGACTTTCAATAAGCTTGCAATCATAGGAAATATATTCAGAAGTTCCAGCGTCACCCCTCACAGCTAATAAAACCAGCCAACAACAACCTGAGATTGCAGCAGCAGATTTGGAAATAGCAATAACAAACTCCGACCCTTCAATTTAATTAGAGGGTCATTCTGATTTTAAGTTGTAGAGCTGTAGTTTAAAGTTTATGCAAAAGTTGTTTCATTTAGTTGGTTCAAAATTTTCCAATGCAAGAACCCAAAAGATGAAAAACATCTGTATCGAATCAAAATGTTACTGGATATTTCTGTCTAACAAATAAACTAAGACAGGAGATCGGAAACTTTAGATCACTTCTTCTTCTTTGGTTCTTCTGCATACTCATCAATAAGTGCTTGAACATCTTTCCAGAACAGGCCCTCCACCAAAATTCCATCTTTTGTGAACCTGCAACAGTTGCGGAGTGCAGAAATTTAGAGTTATATATAAATCAGTGCAGCTCCTAATTCCAAAAACCTATAATAATGAATGTGCACAACTACACACCCAAGTTAGTGTGTGTGTGTGTGTGTGTGTGTGACAGAGAGAGAGAGGGAGAGAGAGAGAGAGACCAATGGGTAACACTTTTCGTAAACTGTACTGGTTTCCCAGCAGAAATTGATTTAGGATCTGCGCTCGCAATTGTCAGTGTGTAGAGATCAGAAAATCTAGGCAATTTGGAAGAAACCATCAAACCAGTGGTAGAGAAGGAACCCTGTCCAACAAATTTGCTCCTTAGATAGTGAAGAAAATAGACAGTAAAAATTAAATATGCTCAAAGGGCAAAATGTATTGCATTGTCCATGTGAATAATAACAAATTTTCACTCTACTAGAAAAATTGGATAACAAAACCAATGTTTAGACACAAAAATAAAAAATAACATGCGGAGCCATAAACATTAAAGGTTATTCATCAGTTCGTGGAGGAAAAACCTAAAGCAGAACCATCAAAGTTGTCTCTGGTGTCCTTGCTTCCAGGTTCCTCCAACCACACAGAGGATCCCTCACAAACCTAGGCATAAACTACACCAATCAAATCAAAAAAACCTAAACTAAGATTCCAAAGCTCCCCGAATTTGAGATTGCAGAAAAAAGCTACAATGCAACAAAACTTACACACATAACACCTACCTAGAATTACCAAACATCAACTAGCCAAGTCATCCATTATTAAGGCACCATCCAAACAAAAACCAAAAGGATATGAATAACCCAAAAAAAATATTAAAAAAATTAGATACCAACAGCATGCAACAGCTTCCATGGAATTAATAAAGTTCATTTTCATGATTTGTAGAACACTTCTATAAAAACAAATTGTACATCAGCCAATTCAGTATGCAACATTCACGTCTTCCAAATTTGACAATTGCAAGTACAATAATAATCCACATTTGTTTGCCTTCAAAATTATTGTATAATACAATCTCATAACTGTATTACATTCCATAATTTACAGACACTTGTAAAAGTTTATTATGAATGTTTAGCATTTTGAATTCACATTACCCAAAATTAAATCTATATTTATCCATTTAAATTATGAGAGTTGTCGTAGTTTTCTATGCCAATTTAATAACTAATGATTAGACATTACTGGATTAAACCTTAAGACATGTTGTCAATCCAAGATTCCTATCAATGCAATGAGGCTTTAACAGCCATTCGGCGGGATCTTCAGAAGAAAGAGTAATCAGCCAAGTATTCAGATTACTTCAACATAGTTACAAATTTATGAATATTGACATTACATTTCATCACATCGAAAGATCATTTTAGGTTAAACTTCCAACACTTCACACACAATATAGACACTATATGCTTGCAAAGTACCTACCATAACAAAACATTAAATTTGAAAATAGGTAATTACCTCAGGAGGATAAGTAAATAAGATTGCGTTCTTTTCCTTTGTGTGTATGAGTAGCTGCAATATCCCATTGAAAACTATATACTTGCCAGAGTCAAGGATCAAACACGTATGAAAGTGACATCAGTACAGATATAATCACATCCCGTAAAATGTGTTATTGCCATTTGGTTGCCAAGACAATTATCAAATCGAAAAGGGTTAACTGTAAATTGAAGAACAATATTCTTCATTTCCAATTTCAATTAAACAATCTTCTTTCCTTGGTGGGCACCATTCAAAACACATCAACGCAAACAGACCCTTAATTTCTCCTGTTCTTGTATACTCGCAAATCAACCAAAGAGACTAATAATCTCTTCCATTTCGTCCAGTTTCTCAGCAACCAAATAGAATTCAATAACTATGGAGCCAAAATTAGCTAAATTTAACGAAATAAATAACAAAAGGATATAATAAGATGCATCCGATCAAAAAGTCTCGATTCTCGGGGAACTTCTTTTTGTAAAATTGAGCAACCAAAGCAATAACAATAATAACTGTCCCCATCAACAACCTCACATTGCTCATTCTCACATCTTCCACGTATCCACGGCTCGTAACAATCTATTTCAACAACATACAAACAAAAAAAAAACACTGATCACAAATTTAGGAGAATTAAGAAACGGCTAGCTCAAAATCAATTCAATTAACCAACGGATCTAGGGTTTTACCTCTGAGACAGACTCATCGAGGATGTGTTTGATGGAGTGGTGATCTAAGAGATTGGCCTTCTTAGGGTTTTTGTTCGCCATCTCTGATGATTTCTTTTCCTGCATTTTTTGCGGTCTTTGTCTGTAAACGGTTCAGTGAATTTCAGAGCAGTGGGTCATTATCAGGAGTTCATAAAGGGTGGATGCGTTTGGGAAACGATCAGCGTTGACGTTGCGCGGTCCAACGACGTCGTTTATTCGTTTGTAATTTACTGTTTAATTTCAATAGTTAATTTTCTTTTCTTCAATAATATATATATATATATATTTTTTGTTATTAATTTGGTAATTTGGTTTTTTATTTTATTTTATTTTAATAATCTGGTATCTTTTAATACAGTCATTCCTATATATATGATTATTTTTAATAATTGGCTATGAGGAATTGAGTGTCTACAGTATTGCTTGAAGTTGTCTCTCTTAAACAAATTCCTGACTCCCAACTGCGATTCAGGAAGGAAATGAGACTTTTTACGAGCTAGGGAAAATAAAGTGTTGGATTTGTGGTTACTTAGTAATTTAATTATTATTTTCTAAGGAAGAGAAAATATTCATCCAGTGATGCAGTCATTTAGAATAATTTTTTTTAATTAATTTGGTCATTTATAACGATCTGGTGGAGTATATGAATTGATTATTCTAAAATAAATCTGAATTAGAGAGGCAGAGAATAAAAATCAGGCATTGTTTAATACCGTATGAGTATTGCATCATCTTGTTTCCACCATAAAATCAATAAATTATAAAGCACTGTCCCAAAAGAATGGGTATGCTAATGACGTTATTCCTATGCTAATCCTTTTTATATCCCTCTTGTTTTAGAGTATAAATTATTGATGCTCACAATCCATTTAATTTTTAACAATTTAAATAGTAACATTCGGATGGTGACGAGGATGTAAAGGGAGGATGGAGAGAGCGGGGCAGAGGGACGAAGCCACAGTCAAGGAGGCTTTGATTTCACTGTATTGACAGTATTCTTGGTAAGCAACAACCGCACACCCCTTACAAGCTCTTCCTTGACCATGAACAATACTGCAGCTGCAAGAACACTTTGTACGATTTTCGTGCTCATACCCTTGTAAAAGCCGTAAAACCCTTCATACCGGATCATCTTCAGGATGGCATCCAGTGTGCCTATACAGTGTAGGAAAATTTGGCATCATGACATAATCGAAAATTTTAGAAACTACGAAAGACAGGACAGAATGTGATCAGATTCTTGGGTAGATTATGGCTTCATATAATTTTGACATCATTTTCATACCAGACTATATTTTAAAAAAGCTAAGGCTATATTACGGATAAGACCATGCTCAGGTCAAGGATCTAGTCAATGGTTTTATAATTCATCACATAAGAAATTTCATCATAAAGATCCAAACCTTTGTAGTGGTGCCTTTTATCTCCCGATGCAACTTGCTTTGCTTGAAGTCTCGACTACAAAGACAAAAGAGACAACGAGTGAATTAGAAGTAATTAAACTAGAAGAATAAAAATATATCATTTTAACAATTACTCCCTTGTTTACACATGCAATGTCTTGTAACCAGGTCGATATAAAGACTTTGGAAATCTTGGCCGTCAAGAATCATTTTGTCAGGATTTGAATATAGGATACATGCTTAAATAAGATTACAACCTACATGCTCATTTCATATACCTTTACAACAAGAAGTGGATATGTGACAACTGTAGCTCCAAGTTTTGCCAAAGCTCCAAGAAGAAATATCTAGCAAAATCAAGCAGTTTTTTCAGCTTAAAAAATCATTAAAATAACTTGAAAGGGGCAAGAAGCACTATGCAAATGCTGAAACACTGAGTTCAAGAATAATGGGTTTAAAGAAAAGGTGTTGATGTAAAAGTGAAGAGAAAGCAAACCTCCACAGCAGCGACTCCATTGTTATTCTTCTTGCTCAAGGTGCGTCTTTCCTTCAGCTTCTTTAACATGGTTTCGTATAACATAAATTGTATGGAAGGATTGCTTACCTGTGGGCAATGGTATGAAATTTAGCAACACTTTTTTGGCACCTATGAGAGTTAGTTGTTACGTACCATTATCAATGTTGGGAATACACCTTTCCAAAAGCCCGAAAGTCCAGCTTCACCATAGACTTCTTGAACCTGTAAATATCTTCGAAAACATATCAGAAAAATTCTTTCCAATGATTCGCATCAACAAATAATACAAAACAAACTGCAAACATAAATCTAGTCATAACCTATACGAAAATTATCCAAAATTTTGAAATTCTAGTGAATGAAACCCAAGACTTTCATCCAGCATACACACTGAAACTATCTACCCAATCCAAAATTTAGTTACATATTATCCACAGATACCACAAATCTGGCAATAGAAATATTTTTAGCAGCATTCTGATGTTACAACCTATCTTCAGATGGCAGGATTTGCAGTTATATTTTTACCCCCTTACTTGCAGTCCTCTCAAGCAATCAATCACCTCTTATTCTTATTGAATAGGTATTTCTGTATATATACAACCAATTTGATTTCTGATTTCAAGCACTGACATTTGACTTCTAATGTTCTAGAAGTCCCAACAGTTTTCCCTTTTAAATCTGGCTCCCTCTCTTAGAACACCCAGATTAGGTCTAACATTTATTTAAATCATCAACTCTAAACAATGATGAAAAAATTCCTATGCCTTAGCCTGTACTTAAAGCCAATTACAATTACGAGACATCAGAACTACTGCACGTGGATGTTCCACCACTGCAGCATCAACAATGTATTGTTGGGAGATAGGTGACATAGGAAGCAATAATTTCATACATCTAGCAAAGTCATCCTAGCTAAAGTTTGCAAAATAGTTTGGTTGATGTAACTGAATCTTTAAATTTGAGCTACTGAGTGACAAGAGGGAAAATTTTCTGAGCTTAAGTGTCATGAGTAAACAAATTGAACAAGTGATATACCCACCGCATGGCTAGTACCATAAGGAGGAGGCTCAATTGCAGCATGAATCATTTCATCCGAAGAAATGGACTCAGAGTGACTAGGCTGGGTCTTCTTTGACATTTTTGTATGAGTCTGCAGGGTAACAATAGTTTGAAACATGAAATGAAGTGGAAGTTCAGAAAGAGAGGGTGGGATGCTTATATTTCAGTTGATATATAAATTACCTGCATGCGGGTAACAACTACCCAAATGGGGTTTGTCAACAATACATTAACACACCTACAAAAAGAGAGCATCAAGCATATTTTGAGTATCAAATTGCATTAGCATGAAAAAAAGCAAAGAAATCAATAATAGATGATAAATTCATTGCCAGAGACATTTGTCCTCATTTGATTCTCAATTTATAAAAAGTTAGAATACTGAGTTAATTAAACTATTAAGTTTTGGAGAGGAGTCCATGAAAGAATTGATCTTCTTGATAAGTCAACACTGATGACTCTTTTAGGAACAAAGTATTTTGTCCTGGAAGGATCTACGAACTGAAATTAGAGAAGAATACACAAACAATTATTAAATATAGACATGGACTACATGACTAAAAATCAATGACCCTACCTGTGACTGAGTGGGTTGAGTATAATGAGAAATGACAACAAACATGGCTCCCAAGTGTTCTATGAAACTTAGGGATTCACAATATACATCCTAGATTTCATATTTTGTGTAGATGTTTCAAGTTATGTGTTAGACATTTCAACTTTTGTGTTAGAATTTTCAAGTTAGGGTTTCAACTTTTTCGTTAGAGTTTTCAACTTTTGTGTTAGAGTTTTAATTTTTGTGTTCTAGCTGTAACATTACATATCCAAGTCGTAAAATCAAAAGATATGCAATAAACCAAATCAGTAGAACTCTATCAAAATTACCCAGCTAAAGCGGCCACCACAAGTGATGAAAACATCCCAACGGATCCATCACCAATCCCTTTCCTCTTACGAGCAAGTGCAGTAGCTTCAGCTTTGTTCCTGAATATTTGATAGAAATAATAGTAAACACCCTGTATCATAAAAATGACGAGTATATAAGAAATAGAAAGATCAAATAAAGTGATGCATCACAAAGTGAAAAAAAAAAGAAGCTTATTCATCAAAGCAAAGAGCATATAACTTATCCTTAATATGTGCCTAAAGAAGTATTGTTTAGAAAAAGGTATAGCTAGCCACATACTGACTTGTTCCATTTTCCAAAATAGGATGCAGGATTCAGGATAAGTAAGGATTTAGACTTAACTAAATCCTACGAGCTTTAGCTCATCTTTTAACAAGTCTTAAAATATTTAATTAATCTTCCAGGGCAATCTCTGGGTTACTTCTAATCCAAATTTTATGTTAAACCAGGCTTAATAACCTTCGGGGAAAAACTAGTGGATTAACTGTAAATGTAAATCTAAGTTCGCTGTTTAGGCAGTCACCATTATAGTTAATGCTGAGAAATGCTCCAGAAACTCAAAATTGGAAACTGGTATTTACTCTCATCGTAAGAAGAACCATAACAAAGAAAATGAATCCAGATAATATGTCAAAGACCTGAATGCAACAGTGGAACATCTTTCAGCACCATGGGACCGCATCCCATATACATTGAAAATCATAATGTATCTATCTATGTCATGTCTGCACTCAGCCAGTATGCAGCAATTTGTTCAATTGACTTCATATTCAAAAACTTACAATTCAACAAATATCTCAGCAACCTCCTAATTTTTCCCAGTTTCAAAATTATATCTAAATTAAGTCAGACTCCAATAGTTCCAAAGTTTCCACAATTCATTTGTTCTTTCACACATTCTTGGCAACCAAACAAGTATCAACAACTCAACATCCCCTATCTTCTCAAACACACAAGCAGACAAAACCACAGCCTTCAAATCAAAAATCAAAATTAACCAGCAGATTTTAAGTGGCATCCAAGAGATAAACTCCTAACAAATCTTAAAGAACAAAAAAACAAAAAAGAGCTCTCCCTCACCTGAGATGCAGCTGAACCGACAAGCGATGGTGTTAAACCTCCATACAACCGCTCCCATCCCTCATGTTTTACAACCTACACATAGACCAATCAAAAAATATCCAAAGTTAAACACAGAACTATAAGTTACAGCTTGCATTCTTGTTATTTCCAAACTGTAACCTCCACTCAGCTTTCAATTAGCTAATTTGCTTCTATTAACGTCAGTTAAAACATATAAATTTAACATCAGTTTTGAAAAAAAAAAAAAATTGTTCATCTGCTTTTCATCGGTTTCATATGATCAAACTGAATAAACAAATTTGGAAGTGAAATCAGAAAACAGAAAAAGTAAAAGAAAAATAACCTGACACATTAGTTCAAAAGTTCCAGGCTTCCTCTTCTCTTTCTTCACATCACGCTCGGTTTGTTGCCGAGTATTTACCTACACAGAACCGCCAACAAATTCAAACAAAAGTTATGAAAAAATTTTGAAAAATAAAGATCAGGAACTAATCGTACAGTTTGAAGAGGATAAGTGATAAGCTGAGCGATGATCCCTCCACCAGCTCCAGCCAGTCCATTGATCAAAGCGTCCGACATGGTAAACACAAAATTCCCAAGAAAATTTCCGATGTGTTATTTTCTCGGAAAATTTATTAAAAGAAAAAAAAAAAGAGAGAGAGATCTAAGCTTTCAAGCCGAGAGAGAAGACTGTCTCTGAGCTTAGCTGAAGCGAAGCAGCAATGTAAACATAATCATGCTTTTTGCGTCAACTACCATTTGATCAGACTCGGAATCACCAAGCCTTTGATTCGGTTGTTTCGTTGAAGGGAGAAATGACGTTGGAAGGTGGCTGTGCGGATGTTATATGACCAGTTTACCCCTTCATTAATATGTTGACTATGTAGTTTTCATTTGTCTTTCAATTATTTCTGGTATTTCTTGATATGCGTGCTTATGATCCTATCAAAGTTTTATTTTATTTTA
>JAXCLQ010010539.1:0-12118 GCA_035584115.1 Cedrela odorata
TTACCCTTATTTATTTTTTAAATTAAATAAAATTATGTAGAAAGAAGCAAACATGTCATAGTTACAAAAGTTATGCATTGCATATAATTTTAAGTACATTTTAGAATAATCTATGAGGTGAAATGTAACTTAAAAGATCAAATTAGGCAAGAAAAAAAAAAAGAAACATAGTGTTTTACACTTGAATGCCAATGTTAAACATAGTAAAACTATTCTATAGTAATACTTTATATATAAGTAATCTCCATGTAGCTATAAAAAAATTCAATAATAATTTGGGCCAATTATATGATCCAGGGATACAAAAAACTAACCTGGAAGCTTAAATTACTTTTAACCATTTTACTAATTAAAGTCAATACTGCAAGCACAGACAGAGATATACAGCTAAGCATATGTTGCAAATACAGGGCCCAAAAGAGCCAGCTGAAAAAGATGCAGGGGAAGCTCTTCAACAGGAAAACCCTTCCTTTGCTAACATGATACTATTACTGCTCCATACCGAATGTGAGCATGTTCTGTCGACTCCGAACCAAAAAACTAAGGTTGAAATTCCATGTATTTTCGGTTATGAGGCTTTAATTTGACATCGGAGGTCCTAATTTTGCAGTGGTTAAGATAACTAGTAATTGTCAGTGGTTTCACATTAATTGGTCCTAATTTTGCAGTGGTTAAGATAACTAGTAATTGTCAGTGGCTTCACATTAATTGTTTGTGTTAAAACTGCATTTAAAATTCCATCAAAAACACTTATATTTGTTAGTTTTAAAACATAATCTTTTATCCGTTTCAAAAGTAAGCGATTAAAACGCAGACGATAATAACTTTTGAAATTTTTTATGATGTTTGCATCATACGACTGATTTTTGAAGTACTATTTGACAGTAAGAATAGATTATTTGTGTAATAAAGTTGGGAGAGATTCTCATTTTTTTTTATATGTAGTACAATTATTCATAATAAGTAACACATTTGTATCCAAACAAATATCAAACAACGTAAGCCATTCTATTAAAAACAAAGATGTTATCTATGCATTTGAATTCACTCGATACTTGCAGTTAAGATTGTCACGATTAATATTGTTAAAATATTTTGAATTAAGAAACTTTTGATGACCCAAAGAGGAAGTTTATCAGAGCCACCACTATTGCGACAAATAACAATTGTAATTCTCTCTTTATTTTATTTTCGACCCTCCAATTACTTTATTGTAAGATAGTTATCAGCTTGCATTGGATAAAATAAGTCTATTTTATCTATATTATAAATATCTTTCCAAGCCCATTTGTCTAATTCCTCTCTTATTGGTGGCAAAATAGCTTGAATTTTCTTCTTATTAATTAAGCTACTCTCCCCAAAATTTACTTTCACTATGTTAAATAATGAGTTATAATCAAATATATTATCTTAAACAGTACTAGAGATTCACAATATCAAGAAAGAATATTCTTTAACTCTATACAAATAAAAACAAAATAAAATGGTATTTTTAGTAAGTTATAAAAGAAAGGTAAAAAGAGAGGATGTTCGATCATTAGTTTATATATTTTTATTCTCTTTTAATTTAATTTTTGCATTTGTTTAATTATTAATTCTTAAGAGTTATGCTTTATTTTAATTTAATAGTTTTAATTGTTAGTTTATTTATTTTGAGTGATTTTAGATCTTATTTTGTAGGTAGATATTAGATTTAGTTAATTTTAAGAAGTAGCAGAAGCATATCAATATGGGTTTTGATGGAAAGATCTTGACAATATAAATTCAATAATGCAAGCCACATGTTAATTCGACTTCAGAACGTTAAATTATGAAATTTTAAAATTTAAGAAGTAAAGGAAATTGAGTGAGAGATTAAATTAAAAATTGCCAAGAGAGATAAAATTGAAAATTGCCAATAAATTTACGTTTGGCTGTATGGGTTTTCGGCTTAAACAAGTGTGTGCCTGTAGATTTTATGTTAAATTTACAAGATTTGCAATCAAAATTTGCCTATAAAAAGAGAGGTATTCACGTCAATTAAAAAAAGAAAAAAGAGCCTCCGGAGAGAGTAGCAATAAGGAAGCCTAAAAGCGAAATCTGAGTTTTTTTATTTTCATTCTCTTTTATTTTTTGTTAGCTTATATTTTATTTAAATTTTTATTTTCTTAAAACCATGAATAACTAATTTTCTTTATAGTTAGGGTTTGCATTGAAACTTTAAACATGATTTATTGATATTAATTAATTAAATTTTAGTATTTTATTTGATGAATTCTTGTTCACTATTTTAATTGAAAATTTATTACAAAGTTATGAGCTTGATCACCTTAGGATGATGTTTTAAATTATTTTAGTTGTGATTGCATGTGGACCACTATATCGTCATGTTGTCAATCATAATAAGTAACTTAAGAACCTATTCATGTGAACTGGTTTCTAGGATACTTAAGATATACACCATATTCTAGAGTTTTTGTAATGTTATATTCTCTAATTCTTAATGAGTTATCACTTATGAATTTAGGCACACACCATGTCAAATTTATGTGAGAATATATGTCTTATGTACATACTATGCATATTACATATATTGAGAGAATTAAATGCATATGCACCACTAGGTTATCAATAATTGTTGAGATTTAATATGATTACATTAATGTATGATTGTCTAGTGGTGAATTGCTTACCTTAACTATTTTTTCTCATTGATTTCGTAACCTCATTAAAGTATAATTTTCATTTATTGTCTTGATTTTTCATTCAATTTACTTTTTAGTGTTTAATTATTTTAGATTTTTCGTAGAGTAATTTATTCAATTTAAAGAAAATTTGTGTTAGTTTTTATTATATTATTTTTTTAGGATTGCATTTAATACAGTATCTGTGGGATTGATTCTTACTTATTGTACTATACTACAGTAATTTGTGCACTTGTAAGGTAAAACGTGTTGAGATCTATTACTTATTTAAGTGTTGATTTCAAATCAACAAGTTTTTGGCGCCGTTGCCGGGAACTGTTATTTAATTGCAATTCTATTTTTATTTATTTTATTTTATTTGCATAATTTTTATTCACTTAGTTTTGTTTTTACAAGGTACTCATTTGTGTATGCAAGGAAGGCGTTCATTGGAATTAAAACTTCTTCCCTTGGACCAAGAACTTGAGAAGACCATATGAATTTAGCAAAAAACTCAATATTTAAAACATCCAATGGAATAAATTCAAGTAGTAATCAATACTGATGAAAATCGAGTGGTCAATAACATGGAACGTCCTTTGTGGAATTTTGCAGTACCTCAAGCTATAAATCAACTTTCTTGTATTATCTATCAGCAGACCGTAGCAGTAAACTTCGAGTTAAAATCAGGGATGATCCATTTATTACCTCAATTTGGAGGGAAACTTGAAGATGATCCTCATATGCATATCAAAGAATTTTTTGAAGTTTGTTCCACAATGAGGATGGCAATGATGAATGATGAAGATATCAGGATAAAACTTTTCATTTTTTCATTAAAGGAGAAAGCAAAAGAGTGACTCTGTTCATTATTGCTAGCATCGATCACTACATAGATTGACTTGGCTTCAAAATTCCTTCAAAGATTTTTTCCAGCCCAAGGGACCAATAAAATTAAAAAGGAGATCATGAGCGTCCAACAACATGATGAAGATATTTCCATGAGTACAAGGAGAGATATAAGCAATTGCTCAACTTATGTCTACATCATAATATTCAAGAATGGCTTTTCATGCAATATTTTTATGAAGAACTTTTGGACTCTGAACAAATAATGGTAGATGCTACTTCTGAAGGTGGACTAATGAAGACAAATGCAGAACAGGCAAGAGAGATGTTTGAGAGTATTTCTGTCAATTCTTAACAGTTCAATTACAAAAGGATACCACTAAAGAAGACTGTAATGTATGAGGTTAGTACATCAAATTTGAAAAAATAATTAACTAATTTGACCAATCTCGTGAAAAAGATGATGCACTCACCTACTAAAGTTCGTGCTATCTGCTCAATATCAAATCATTCAAGTGAATCATGTCCAATAATGTAAGAGTAAATGCAAGCTAATTTGATGGGAACCTATAACCAGAGGTCAATAAATGATCCATTCTCTAACTTCTATAATCATGGATGGCAAAATCACCCCAACCTCAAATGGATCAATAATTACAATGAACAATAAAATTAAGCTCCATGGTTCTAAGCTCAGTCTAGCTAAGCTTCTCAGCCTTATCAAATGGGGCAACCAACACAAGGGAAATATCTTGAAGATATTATTACCTTATTGGCCTAGAGTATACAAATCTTTATGCAAGAAACCAAAAGTTTCATGCAGAAAATCGATAAGTCCATTGCAAACTTAAAGCTTCAAATAAGACGAATTACTTCAACAATGAATCAAAGAGAGTATGGTAAGTTTCCTAGTCAAGTTGTTGTTAATCCTAATAATCATGAATAGGCTAAAGCTATCACTTTGCGAAATGGGAAAAAAGTTGGACAAGAAGATAAGGATAAGTAAACAAAAGAAGATAACAAACATTATAAGGTAAGTCATCCTAACTCTTCCAAGGTTGAATTAGATTTATCAACTATGCCTTTTCATCGTAGGTTTATGAAGTCGATGAAGGAATAACAACAGAAAGACATTTTAGAAACATTTCGAAAGGTTCAAGTGAATATACCATTACTTGACGCAGTTAAGCAAATTCCAAGCTATGCAAAGTTTTTAAAGAACTTGTGTACAAATAAGAGAAGATTCATAGAACATGAGATTGTGGCATTGAGTGAAGAGTTTTCAGCAGTTCTTTAAAGAAAACTACCTTCTAAATTGAAAGATCTAGGGAACTTCACTATTCCATGCACTATTGGTGAACGCAGGTTTGAAAAGGCTTTACTTGATCTAGGTGCTTCTATTAACTTAATGCATTTTTCTGTTTATGAAGCATTGAATCTAGATGAGCTGAAAGAAACATCAGGGAGCATGTAACTGGCTGATTGGTCGATAAGATATCCAAGAGGACTGCTCAAAGATGTCTTGGTTAAAGTGGATGAATTGATCATACTAGCAGATTTCCTTGTCCTTAAGATGGATGATGCCCATATTCTAGGCAAAAAACTTTCATTGATTCTAGGACGTTCATTTATGGCTACAGTAGACACAAAGATAGATGTTCAGAAGGAAACTTTAATTATGACTGTGCAAGGAGAGACTATTAAGTTTAAGGTATTTGTTTTTCTATTGATGTGTTAGATTAAATTGTACAAAACACTTTCAATTTTTTTCAAGGAAATTATCCATTAGAAAAGGCTTTGACTATTAATTTCAATAATTCAACAAAGAGGATCAGGATGTGCAACACTTGTAGATTCCATCTATCACTCCCTAATCTTCTTTACTTGTAAATTTAGGTACACACTGTGTTAAATTTCATGTGAGAATATACGTTTTATGTACACATCATGCATATTATATATATTAGGAGAATCAAATGTACATACACCACTAGCCCTGTGTATGTTGTAAACATTTTCATCAATAATTGTTGAAATTTAATATGATTACATTAATGTATGATTGTCTAGTGATGGATTGCTTGCCTTAACTATTTTTTTCATTGATTTCGTAACCTTGTTAAATTATAATTTTCGTTTTTTGTCTTGATTTTCCATTCAATTTATTTTTTAGCGTTTAATTATTTTAAATTTTTCTTAAAGTAGTTCATTCAATTTTAAAAAAAATTGTGTTAGTTTTTATTCTATTATTCTTTTAGGATTGCACTTAATACAATCTCTGTAGGATCTATCTTTACTTATTGTACTATATTACAGTGATTTGTGTATTTATAAGATAAAACGTGTTGAGATCTATTATTTATTTAAGTGTTGATTTGAAACCAACAGAGGATAATCATTTATTTTTTACTCCTATAATTTCTTTTCTTTTTACTCGCTTTATTTGATTTTTCTATACTTTTCTACATGTTTTAAAAATTAAAATAAGCCACCCTTTATATAGATTTATTTTTCTCTTCTTCTAGTTTTACATAAATTTCTTTTCTACATAAGATTAAACTCTTTTTATTTATTTGATTAGAAAACTCTTTTATTCAAGAATTCTTAATCGTTGTTGGATTGTGTAACTCTCACATAAGGTGAAAACCAACCGAACAATCTTTATGTCATTTGCAATAAGGATAACTAAGTCAAAACAATAGTTTTTGTAATTATAACTCATTTAGTTATAACCTATTCATAATAATAAAATTAATTAGTTTTGTCCCAACATTATGACTGTATAAATGTTGCACTTGGTGAGGTGGGTTCTTGACATCATATAAAAATATAAAACTTAGTTTATCATGGATGAAAAACGGTAAAATTTTCTCTAGTTTAATCAATAATTTTTTTTATTAATACTTTGATATATGAAAACTAGAGAAAATTTTAAAATTTTTATGTAAGAAAATATAATATATTTTTTAAATTGTAAAAATGAAGTTATAATGTTATAAACGCAAGAGTTTTTATTAAATTAAAAGTTTATATAACATTATAATTCAAAGATTTTTAAAATAAAAAAATATGTATGAGATAAAAGAAGTTTGTATTTAATTTTTATTGGGATACAATTATGTTTAAAAGAAAAAGTAAAAAATATTTTTTTTTTATCATTTTTTAATTTTGAACAAATTTTTAGCATTATTTTTTTAAAAAATTCTTTTAGTAGTTTTTAATTAAATATATATATATATATTTTATCTTCTCCATTTTTTAAAAATAAAAAATTATATTTAAATTTGATATCAAATTGCAATCAATTCTGTCAATGCCGAAATTTTGCTTCAGATCCAACACAATTTGTCCTGAAATTATATTTTAAATTTTAACTCAAACAAGAATGAAATGACCTTTCCCAAATCTAATAACAAAGTAAAAGGAGATAGAACACCCAAAATCTAATAGAAAATGTTCGAAATGCCCTACCATTTTATACAATAAATAAATATCTAACCAATGGCAGAAGACATCAAAAATACGACTAGCACATAAAAGAAAGAAACTAGCTAATAAGATAAGACAGGGAGGGAATAAATACCTCTAAGCAACAAGAAGAAGATATCAAAAATACAATGTTGCATATAAAAAGAAGCTAGAAGACTGGCGAGAATAAAATCTCTAATTAGCAGTGGCCATTGTTGTTGTTGAAAGAACATATGTTGTACTCGTCTTTGAGCCACGGTGATTCATCATCGGCAGAACACACACTAAACTCGTCTTTAAAACCATCGTTGACTGAAAACACGTTGAACTTGCTTGTTTCATTTGAGAACACCAAAAGCATCAGAGTTGCCGCCAATAATCCTCCGACGCTAATCAGTAAGAAAATCTCAAGAAGGGTCTTAAGAATACGTTGAAGAAGAAAAGTTATCCAAGTGAAAGTGCTTGGAAATAAATTACAAAAAAAAAAAAAGAAAGAGGAAAGAGTGAATAGTTTTATAATTAGGGTTTTTAGGCACATAAAAAGAGGTTCCAAAAATAAATATAATTTCAATAATTTGGTACTCTATTTACTTCCTCATTTAATTTGAAAATCTTTGAATTGTCTCTATTAACTTTAGTTTTTTCGATTAAGATAAGGTCCTTAATACTTGTCCTAACAAAAAAATTCTGTATCTACTATACCTTTGACATGCATGCTTTTAGGTTGTCAAAGACGCTTATCCTCGTTAACGAATAAGGATATCT
The DNA here is from genome assembly GCA_035584115.1 of Cedrela odorata. Taxonomy (NCBI): domain Eukaryota; kingdom Viridiplantae; phylum Streptophyta; class Magnoliopsida; order Sapindales; family Meliaceae; genus Cedrela; species Cedrela odorata. The sequence continues at coordinate 7,746 of JAXCLQ010010539.1, forward strand.
AGGCGGCTTAATGACTCAACTTCTGTCTCTCATTGTTAACATGCTTTACATCACTTCAGTTATTGGGAGAATTATGTTAGAAGAGATTCAATGAACCATTGTAGACGATCATAGTCGCGATTCGCCTACAGCTCGGTAAGCGTGATACTGGTCCATGCAATAGTTCATGACCATGGTCGTGGTTTGTGCTGCTACTGTGACCATGACCATGACCATGACCATGACCATAACCGTAACTATAATCGTTATTCGTGCATAATTTCATGATCGTAACCATAACCGTAATCGCAGTTGTTTGTGCATGATTTCGTGATTGTGACCATGATCGTGGTTTTGATAAATGCCTAAACAACATTCTCCCAAAAAATTAACAACACGTTTATGTGATGGGCATGCGTTGTTTTAATATTATGGTACTACAAGTTCTATAGAGAATTTGAAAAAGTTATATTTAAATTCTATATCAAACAATAATGCTTTCTTTCTCTCAACTGCAAACAAGGAAAAAAAAAAGTCATTTTGAGCCATAACAAAGTTTAAAAAATACTTTTTTTTATTTTTATTTTTTAAATAGAGAGTAAATTTTATAAGAGTAAGTGTTAGATATATAATATCTTATGAAATTAATAAATAATAATATAATTATAAATTAAGATAACAAAGTAATTAAAAAAATCATCCTTAAAAAAAGAGTTACTTACAGTCAAAAAGTCATTCCCTTATATGAGTATTAACTATCTCTTCAATTTTAATATAAAACTCAAGCTCTGTGCTACCTTTCTTTTTTATGAGCACAATGACCAAGAAAAAAATATTAAGTCTTAACAGTCATAATTATAAGAAAATAGTGTATACAATTTAAAAAATAAAATAGATAGTCATATGATTTTTTGCACAAAGAAATAACATTCTTTATATAGTAGTGTTTAGTCCTAAGTATTAAAATAAAAATTAAAATCAATTTAAATTTAAAAAATTTATAATTACTATCGATTTTAATCTCCATAACTAAAATATTAAATTAAGAAATCATAACCTCAATAGAGATTATTAAGAGAATTATAGATTTTGTAACTTTCAATTATTATTTCAAAGTGTCGGGGATACAGCCCAGGATCTATATAAATCCCAAGATACAATCGGCCAAGAAAAAAATCTCAAGAGAAATTGAAGTAATGATTCGAGACTCGACCTAGTCCGAGAAGAATTGCCCTGAATATAATGAAGGTCACGTTGTAGAAACCGAGACCTCTTAGGGTTGGCTACACAGGTCTCGGGTTGGTATGTTAAAACATCGATTCCGGGATCCCTTTATAAAGGCCTGTTCAGTTAAAAGGCCTTGGATTGACACTTCAAATATTGATCCTGAGGCTTCTTTGCGAAGGTCTCAGATAAAATTCGCCAAAGATTTCGGATCTGTTGAATTCATCTAAAGTACGTAAAGATGCCTCACGTAGTGGCTTCTAAGACCTCACTACAATACATATTTGAGAATGATTTGTTTTCTTTCTGAATTCTTCTTGAATTACTTTACAACAATGATTCTTAACAAGTAAAGTTCCTTACAAAATAAGAATCATAAACCCAGGAGGACATACTCTACAAAAAGAGTACATGATCCTACGAAATTTAGAATCCAATACTTACCTAATGGAATTCCCGTGATTCTCGCTGAACGAGATTTTTGTTTCCAGATTCCATAAAAATTCTACTAAATGTAAGAGATACAAGCATCTATAAAAGGAAACCAATGACGACTAGGTACGATCACTGAAACTCTGAAAAAAGAAACCTATATTCTATTTGATTTCTTTCATCACAAAAAAGAAAAACCTTGACTTAAGCATTAGAGAATTTTCATTGGATAAGTGGCTTTTCATTCCCATAACTTTTAGTTGTGATTGTAAGCTGAGCAAAAGATGAGGGAGATTGTTGTTAGTGCACGAGGTTCAAGGAAAGATTTTTGCTGTATCAAGCTCTAGTGTTGTCTGTGGGAAAGTTTTAAACAAAATGTCAAAAACTATCGTTAAGGAAGAATATGGCTACTTTGTGAATGTATGTAACCAGGACCCAAGCGACGACAATGGGAAATCTTCGCGATAATACCTTGGAAGAGACTGCGGTGATTAATTAGGATATCGGTAATCAGCCACCATCGTTGAATGATGTAAATCGGGATTTGGAAGCCTTATCGCCACATCTAATTCTCTCTAATTAAGGGGTCACATGAACTACCTGGTTGGCTAAGAGGCTGGCCGACAATGAAAAGTAACATGCAAAGAAAGACAGGCAGATTCAAGCTTTGGTTGAGGAAATGACAAGGAAGAAGAAGATGCTTTGAACCAGTTCTTAAGAAATAAAGACACCTATGCAGGTAAAAACCATGGAAAGCAGTATTCTGAATGCTTTACACATAGCGAACCATGAAACCAAATTTCGATGAAATATGGTTAGGAAGAGATACACTACTGTAGAGAAAGGGAAAGAAAAGATTGCAAATCCTCCCTCTGAAGAATTGCAAGGCGAAGGGGCTGCCTTCAAGTTCATCAACGAATCCAAGTCTGCATTCTAATATTCACCCGATGACTTTGCAATTACTCAAAAACATAAATCGGATAACAGTTCCAATTCGGAAGACATGATTACATTTCTTAATCAGAAATGATGAAAAGAAAGCTCTCTGTGAAGTCTACCACAAAGAAGGAAATTCAAGGAGAACAATGTTTGGGTTGCCAATCTTGAGGCCTATGTTAGAAAGTTAGTCTAGAAATTAGAGGACTAAAAGAGAAAAAGAAGAAGAAAGGATTATAAGTAACACCGAGAATGGGGTTATACTCTAGATCCCTTTTTTTTACAAAAGATCCTGGATTTTTTTCTTCCCAAGAAGTTCAAGATGCCATAAATAAACCCTTTCATAGGAAAAACTAATCCATCTCTATATATAAGCCTCTTCAGGGAGATGATGTTGATCCAAGGGTTGAACCAATTTCAAATATGTCGTTTATTCTCGTTAACCTTGGAGGTGCATGCAAAGAAGTGGTTTACCAGTCTAACGCTTACCATCATCGGTAGTTTTGAATAATTGTACGAAGTATTTGTGAATAAGTTTAGAGGGGCTGCTGTTAGCCTCAAGAGGCGACTTTCCTCCAAGAGGATGTCGTTCGCTGAGAAGAGATGAGATGAAGAGGGTAACTTATCTTCAAGAAGATCAAGTTTTCACCCCCCTGAAGGCCCTACTCTCGCAAGTTTGGTAGAAAATCAAAAGACGAGGAACTATATTGATAAAACCTTGTTCTATAAGAATCAATCCAAGTGGTGACGCTAAGGACAAATTTTACAAGTTCCACGAAAGCGCTAGGCATTTGACAGATGAATGTTTCGATTTTAGAAATCAAGTTGAAATCCTGATCTACAACAACTACCTATCGGATTTTGTGGCAAGTAATGAAGAGGGATTTAGAACCTTAAATCATGAGGACGAGCACGAGGCGAGACATGAGGAACGAACTATAGTGATTTCAGGTAGGGTAATATTAGCAGGAAATTCTAATAGATCGAAGAAGAATTATTTGAAATATTCATTGTCAAATTCTGTATAAGATATTCATGTTATAAATGTTCAAGCTAAGAAGAAGTAGAAAATCGCCTTGGTGCCCATTATATTCACGGACGAGGACGAAGTGAGAGTCCATTATCTATATGTTGATGCTTTAGTAATAACCTTGACAGTAGGGACAAATCAAGTTAGTTGAATTTTGGTGGATATAGGGAACTCGACTGATATCATTTTCAAGAAAACTTTAGCTCTTTAGGGATTAAGGACTTAAGGTTGAGGCCTGCTGAGACCGCTCTTCATGGTTTTAAAGAGTCGTGTGTTTACCCATTGGGGATAGTGCAACTACTTATTACCATAAGAGAAAGGCCGTACCAGAAAACTACAATGGTAGAATTCCAAGTAGTTGACATCATACTGCCATATACAATGATTCTTGGGATGCCTTTCTTTAGAATTACGAAGGCAGTAGAGAGCATCCACTACTTGAAACTGAAATTCCAAGCTAAAGAAGGGATTAAAATCATTAAAAGGGATCAGAAGAAGGCTTAATCATGCTTCGCAGCCTCTTCAAAAAATTTATACTGTTTATCGAAATGTCCTTGGGGAGAATTTCTAGAGGTAAATAACAAGGGCCTATAAGATGAATCGATTGTGAAGAAGATCGAGCAGGGTGAAAAACCGTCAGCACTGGAACTAGTAGAGGAACTTGAAACTGTCATTTTAAACTGGGTATCTGCTAAAAAAATTGTTAAAATTAGTACCCATCTTTCTGAGTAGAAAATGGAAATCAAGGGTATCCTTATACAGCATATGGACA
>JAXCLQ010010539.1:12218-24608 GCA_035584115.1 Cedrela odorata
CATATGGACACATAAGAACATGCTAGGGATCGATCGTCGGGTGATTTCTTATCATCTCGCGATCGACCCTCAACATAAGTATGTGAAGCAGAAAAAAAGGCCGTTCAATGCTGAAAGGAGAGAAGTAGTACATACTGAGGTAGATAAGCTAATGTAGGCAAAATTCATCAGAGAAGTACACTACCCATAATGGGTTTTGAATGTGGTGATGGTTAAGAAAGTTAAGGAGAGTGGAGAATGTATGTGGACTTCACAGATTTAAATAAAGCATGCCCTAAAAACAACTTCCTACTTTCTAAGATAGACTAACTGGTAGATTTTATAGTCGTGCATGAGTTGCTGAGTTTTATGGATGCATTCTCAGGATACAATCAGATTAGAACGTATGAGCTGGATTAGGAGAAGACAACATTCATCTTTGATTAGAGGCTATACTGCTATAAAGTAATGTCTTTCGGTCTAAAGAATGTAGGGGCTACTTTCCAAAGATTAGTCAATCGGATCTTCATGATATTGATTGAGAAAACCATGGAAGTTTACGTGGATAACATAATCACAAAATCTCTAAAGGCCCGAGACCATTCGAGGCACTTAGAAAAGACCTTATCTTATTTTAGAAAATATAATATAAAGCTAAATCTTGAGAAGTGCGCATTCGGAGTTCAAGCTGGAAAGTTCTTAGGATACATGGTCAGTGAACGCAACATTGAAGCCAATCCGCTAAAGATTAAGGTCATATTGGATTTAAAATCTCCATCCACCCTCAAAGAACTTCAGAGCCTATTGGGGAGATTGGCGGCATTGAGCAGATTGATGTCCAAGAAGATCGACAAATGCTTTCCTTTCTTTCAGATTATGAAAAAAGAGAAGAAAATTGAATGGAATGAAGAGTGCGAGAAATGCTTTTAAGAGCTAAAGTAATACCTCACGTCCCTACTACACCTGACGAGCCTCTAGGTAGGAGAAGTATTATACCTTTACCTAGCAGCTAACGACCACTTAGTTAGTTCGATTTTGGTAAAAGAGATCAGTTGAGCTCAACGAATATGATATCAACTATCAACCTAGAAAGGCAATAAAGAGACAAGTCTTGATAGACTTTATAGCGAAAAGGTCAGTAGCTAAGCATATCTTTATCCACTAAATCGAAGAAGGAGATGCCACTCTGAGGCGAGAAGATTCAGATATCAGTAAGAAGACCTAAAACCTCTTCAATAATGGAGCTTTCAATGAGCAAGAAGGAGAGGTTGGTGTTGTTCTTGTGAATCTAGAAGGAATTGAGATAATGTATTCCTTAAAATTTAATTTTAAGGTTACTAATAATGAGGAGAAGTAGGAAGCATTGATTGCAGGGGTCAAATTGGCTAAGGTATTAGGGATCACGAACTTAGAAGTTTACTGTGATTCCCAACTAATAATCAGCCAAGTTGATGGACAGTTCTAAGCTTGGGAGAAAAACATGCAAGCTTATTTGGAAAAAGCTAGGCAGCTCATGAGCTACTTGAAGACTGTCACGACAAAACATATTCCAAGGTCAGAGAACTCTAGAGTTGACATATTGGCGAAGTTAGCTTCCACAATTAAAGGAAGTATTCCGACCTTGGTCTCAATCGAAGTACTGGAACATAGAAGTACAAATGAAAGCACCAACCGGCCTTGTATAACCCAATTGGATTCTTCTCCTTATTGTATTCAAGAGATAAGGTCTTATATCCGAAAGAGAAAGCTCTCAGAAGACAAAGATAAGGTGAGGAGGATCAAAAATAAGTCGGCATAATATACAGTTATTGATGTGAAGCTATACAGGCGAGGCTACAGTACCTCATACCTCAGATGCCTTAGACCGGAAGAAGCAGCTCGATGTCTACAGGAAATCTGACACGGCATATGTGCGGACATAGAGGAGCTAAGTCTATGACCTATAAAGTCTTGAGGCAAGGGTACTTCTGACTGACACTTTCACAGGACGCAACTCAAGTAATTAAGACCTGCTATGAATGTCAAGTATATGATGACATTCTAAGGTAGCTCCTTAAAAAGCTGACAACTTTAATAAGTCTCTGCCATTATCTCAATGGGGGTTAGATCTTATCAGACCTCTACCCTTAGCACGCACCAACATAAAGTATGCTATAGTGGCCGTCAATTATTTCACCAAGTAGATAGAAGCTGGACCATTGATTTTCATTACCGAGAAGAGGGTTACATCATTTGTTAAATAGAATATAATATATCGATTTGGGAAACCTCACGTGTTGATCACTGATAACAGAAAGCAATTCGATAATTCGAGTTTCAGAGAATTTTGCTTAGATTTTTCAATTAACCTCAGATTTGTGACGCTAGCTCATCCAAAAGCTAATGAAGAAGTGAAAGCAGCTAACAAGGTTATCAAGAAGACACTTAAAAGGAAGTGTAAGGAGCACAAATGTGCATGGATTGACAAAATTCCCAAGGTCGTTTGGGCATATAGAATCACCCTAAAGGTAACCACAGGCGAAATTCCTTATAGTCTAGCTTTCGAATGTGAAGCAATAATTCCCATCAAGGTCAACATACCAACTTTCTAGATTAACAACTATGATGAAGCATCCAACGATTAGAACTTACAATGAGAGTTGGATCTACTGGAAGAAAAAAGAGATCAAGTGATGATAAAAGTAACAGCATACCAACAAAGGGTAGCTAGATACTACAACAAGCATGTTCGATATCTTTCTTTTCAATTAAGGGATTGGGCCATGAGACAAGTGACTTTTAATATTAAGTTACCAGGAGAAGGTGTTCTCAGAGTCAACTGGGAAGAACCATACAAAGTTGTCCAAGTTCTCAAGAGATCACATTCTTATTCACTCTTAGGTAATACTATCTTCAGTTTGAATAAGCCTTGAGTATAACTTCAGGATGTATAAGATCGAGAAGGCTCTTAGGAGATCACATTCTTATTAACTTTGAGCTAATACTATCCTCAGCTTGAATAAACTTTGAGCACGATCTCAGGACATATAGGGATGGCAGCAAATTGGGTTTGGGACAGATATCTTCAAACTTGTATCCGCATTCATAAAAAAATTCAATACCAAACCCGTACCAAAACTGCAATGGGTTTGATATTTTATTACCAAACTTGCTTAAATGAGTACTTAACATTTACTAAACATACACAAATATCCGCAGATATTCAGCGGGTTGTTAATAAAATTTTTGTCATTAATTCAAAATAAAATACATCACTCATATAAAATATAAAATATATGCAATAAAAAATAAATTTACCTTATATATTTTTTTTTCTTTAGGAAATTTTCTAAATTTTTTTTTTGAAAAATGAAAAAAGAAAATAGTTGTTAATTTGTTTCTAATATTAGAATTGAAAGCAAGGAGATAACATCTCCCTTATATATTCAATAAAATATTGCAGATTCTAAAGAATTTAAAGGGAATAAATAAAAAGTAATAATGTTGAATACAAGTAACAAATGTGCAACTTGCAAATCTTTGAAAAGAAAAACATTACAACAAGGAATAAAATAAACATGTCAATCTTACGTAAGAAACCTCAATAACACGTCAATCTTACACCTTACTTAAAAGAATAAAATAATATTTATGTTGAGTGTGGTGTTGCAATGTTGTTTAGGGATGTTTAGATTTAATATTAAAGCGCGTCGTTTTGCTACTTTAAAAAAAAAATCTGTAGATATACCCGCGAATATTTATTTATACCCGTATCCTTCCCAAACCCGTTGTGGGTTTTAAATTTATTTTCCAACTTCTTTTCAAACCCACTTAGAGACATACCAAACCTGTTCTATGCGAATCGAGTAAGAGCGGGTTTGCAGACAAAATTATCATCCTTGAGGATGTACAAGAGTAAGAAGGTTATCGGGAGATCATATTCTTATTCAACCTGAGGTAATACTATAAGCCCTGAGCAGGACCTTAGAACGTACAAGAAAAATATTCTTGGATGACTATCTCAAAAAGTCTCAAGATAATCTCCTCTCGAAACCTAAGTATGGGCCATACGGTTCCCAAACATTCGCTTTTTATTTAACACCAAGGTAATATTATCCACAGCTTGAGTAAACCTTGAGTATGACCTCATGGTATACAAGAGTTAAAAAGTTCTCAAAAAATATATATATATCTTCAACCATCACCCTGGGTTAGTATTATCCTTAACTTAAATAAGCCTAAACCATGATCTCATTCCTACAAGGGGGCAAATTGGGTTTCTAGGTGGTCAATCCTGAAGAAGATTTCAAACATGGAGCGAGTATGGTTTCAAGAAGAATAAGTCTTTGAATCACCTTAGAACAAAAATGTCCAAACCCATATCAAGCGTAGGCATAGTAATTCCAAGATGAATTATCTAACAATTACACTTATTTCTTTTCCTGAGGCAAGATCATCTTAGTTCTCGCCATAGCTTGAAAAGAGATTAAGAAGTAGACAGTTCTCATAATATAATCAACAACTTCAAGATGGGGTAAATATATCCTAAATTCATTAAGATAGGAAAGGTAGAAGATTAATGCTGACAAGACTTGCATTATTCATTCAACTCAATTCAGAACGGATCTCCCTTGGCAACATTTTAAGTTTAAAATTGAAACCTGAAGATTAAATTAAATATTAAATATCAAAAAAGATAGAAGAGAAGCTGAACAATGCAAAGGTTTATAAACCAAGAATTTTCCATTGATAAACAAGTTCCGTACATAAAAAAGAAAGAAAGAAAGAGAGAAAAATTAAAATCTTCAAAGAGTTGGGTTAGCAAAAAGATCAGCTGGGAGGTTGGCCAGATTAGTAGGAGTAGACTCAAGAACGAGAACGCCCTCTGGAGCATTGGCGACGTTGTCGGTGAGAGAAGCCTCGGGAGAAGGGGGGACCTCTACCACTTCAACAGAAGAAATCTCCATTGGCTAAGTCTTATTACTAGCAGGTAAAATAGCAAAATGATCTATGAGGGACTCTACAGGAGGCACGTACTATGTTTTCCAGTTAGGGTGCTTCTCCTTTTGGGAAGAATGCCTTCTAAAGACTCTCTGTCTCAACGTGAAGGATCCCTTCTCAATGCTTCATACAACCAGCTTAGATCTAGATGAAGGTATTTGCCTTGCAGCGTTTCACAAGTTAGGTCATTTTTATCGTTGACCTTCTTCTAAAGTCGAGTCTGCATTATCTCATCATTTTCAACGATCTGCCTAGTGAGAAGCAAGTTTTGTTGCCTTTTTGCACTCAAGCTCTCCCACAGCTCCCTATACGACTTATCAAAATCCTAAAGGTGCCTATGACCTTCCTCCCTTAAGCTTTTAAGCTCCAACTCCAGGATGCCTAACCTCTTACTAGCTTCAGCAAGAGAAGACTTCGCTGTGGCTGCCTTGACCTAGAGCTCTTCTTGCTCATTTACCATTGTGTTTAGGTCAGATTCAATTTTGGTCTTTTCTAAGACCAAGTTCTCTTTCGCCTTCTCGGCTCTCTTTTCAGCCTCAGATGCCTTCTAGAAATCCTCTACAAGCGCACCTTACTGTAATGTGGTTGAGTATAGAAGCTAGAAATCACTAACATACAATTGTCAAAATCGATTTAAAGAAAAATTTTTATCTTCCTCAAGAATAAGAGGAAACCAACTTACTCGACTTAACTATTTCAACTGAAAGTTCATCAACGTCTCGCTCAAGAGCCCAGCAAGAACTTTAGTAAACTTGTGGATGATGCTTTGGGCTTGGTGATTTGTACAGAGAAAGAAGTGCTCAAAAAAAGTTCTCTTCCCTGCAAGAAAGTCCTTGAAAAGAAGTTCAGATAGTTTAGCCAGCTTTTTGTCAGCTTGGCCAAACATCTGCTTCTTTTCCCAAGACCATTCCTTAGATATCGTAGTCATAGCCTTTCGCTTCCCTTTTCTTTTGTTTGCTGGGGGAGCAAGAGGAGGAGGTACTGGGTCTCGGATTGCTATCCCTTTGTTCGGGGATGGGGGGAGAGCCGAGCTGGAAAGACCAACAATTTTGGAAGACCCCAAGGCCTTGGCCTGACCTTTGAGAGCAACCTTGGGAGACTGAGGAGCCTTTCCAGCTTTCTTCCCCTTTGCCAACCGTTGCAAAACTTTGAAGGGGTCAGGAGTAGGATCTCTAAAAGCTATCTCTCCTACACAACAAACATTGCTAAGATCAGACATTGCAGTTAGAATACAAGAACAAATGAAATTCAAGATATTTATCATTTTGGATGGCTTTTTCAGAGGTCAATTGGTCCCTAGATATAAAAACACCCACAAGACCGGATGAGATCATCTTATCATCCGAGAGCAAAATACTCTGGTCAGTAGTAGATTCCCTAGCCAATCTCACTCTTTCTCAACCACGAAGATTTAGCCTAGGCAAGTCACTCCAGGTGACTGCCTCACTGAATAGTCTTGGCACTTAGATGTCAGGGTTGGAATTCTAGTCTCCACCCATAAAGAACCACTTATCCTTTTAGTTTCTATTACTAGAATGATTGCCAGTGCTAGAGTTCTGTTTACTAGGGTGGTTTTGGAGGTAATACCACCCCACACTCTTTTTGGGATTCCTTTTTAGTATATATATTGCTTCTATATCCTCAATGGTGCCACAAAACAAATAGGCCGACTAGTATTCTCCAATTGTTTAGGTTTAATTGGTAGAGAGGAATTCTAAAAGGATGCAAGAATCTGGGTGAAGTAAGGTTGGAGAGGAAGTCTTACACCCAAATGAAATAACTCCTCATTAAAGGCGACCTCCCCCTCAAGTGGACAGCTCGAAAATTCATCTACCTCTGGTACCCCAAGGTAAATCCTTTCATGGATATTGTAACACTTAGTGTAAATCTTTAAATTTGACCCTTTAGTAACTAAAGAAAACTGGTTTGCTTCGTATAATGTTAAATCCTATTTGACCAAGATGGGAGAATGAGCAAGTACAATGCTCATCCTTACTTTGGAGTTATCTCCCCTCGAAGAAGCTACGTTATCAACAGAATTCATCTTTGTTCATGCTGAAAAATAAGATAATTAAAAGCTACCACAAGATCATTGGCAACTCACGAAGTTAACACTTAGAGTCTCTAATCCTAAAAGTCAACTAACAACAGCTACAACCAATTAATAATGATACAAATTCAATAGCAATGAGTAAAGAGTAAAGAGAAGAAATAAAGACTTACTAGTTGCTGTTGAAAGAGAAAAGAGTTTGACGTTTTTGCTTGAAGCTTAGAATTTTTGTTGTTGTTAACACTGCTTGAAACACAAAGAATAACGGCTTAAAAGGTAAAGACAAAGAAAGGGGAAAAAGGTGAAAATAGAAGGTATTTAAAAGAAGCAGAAGAACCCCAACCATTGAGGTGTGTTACAGATCAAGGGACATGATGACCCTACGTTAGATGAGAAGTTGAAGGGATGTCTTCTATTAATAAGAAAGGGGGCGGCCATTATTAGGGCTAACCGAATCTTTTAGGGCCTGAAACGTTACAATCTCAAGGCTTAATTAACATTTGCCACATGTGAGAAGTTATTAGATTTTAAGTTAAACATTTAAGTTCTTAGACAGTCATGTCTTTTCAGATAAAACCCTTGAATTTTTTCAAAAACAATTATTTTTTACTAAAACTAGGGGGCTTGATGTTAGTTTTACGGCCCATGATGTATATAAAGCCTAAAATGCAATCGGTCCAAAATAAAATCTCAAGAAAAACTGAAGTAATGACTCGAGATTTGACCTAGTTCAAGAAGAATTGCCTAGAATATAACGAAGGCCACACTGTAAAAGCCAAGACCTCTTAGGGTTGGCTACGTAGGTCTTAAGTTGGTATGTTAAACATTAATTTCGAGATTCCTTTAAGAAGGCTTGTTCAGTTAAAAGGCCTTGGATCGACACTTCAAATATTGATCTTGAGGCCTATTTGCGAAGGTTTCAGGCGAAATTCGTCAAAGGTCTCGGATTTGTTGAATTCATCTCAAGTACTTAAAGATGCATCATGTAGTGGCTTCCGAGAGTTCACTGCAATTACATATTTGAGAACAATTCATTTTCTTTCTGAATTCTTTCCGAATTACTTTACAACAAGGATTCTTAATAAGTAAAGTTCCTTACAAAATAAGAATACTAAACTCAAGAGGACATACTCTACAAAAAGAGTACATGATCCCACGAAATCCAAAATCTAATGCTTATTTAACGAAATCTTCGTGATTCTCGCGTAGTGAGATTTTTGTTTCCAGATTTTATAAGAATTCTACCAAACCTGAGAATTATAAGTTTATATATTAATTTGTATATATAATAATACTTTGAAAACTATTACATATATATATATATATATATTTTATACAAACTCATTCATAAAGATATTTATTATTTCTCGAACTATTACACAAACAAAATTCTATACAAAGTTATTCATATAAATGTGGTTGTGTTATAAGATACAAAATTCGATACAAACAATATTTATTTATAAACTATGTAATAATGTTATATTGTTGACACATATACCTTTTATGATTTATTTTCTTTGAGTTGTGCTAAAATTTCACTTTCGTAAAAACAAAACGCGTGCGGCAGCAACATAAGACTATCTAGTTTGAGTTTATATATAAAAGAAAATTATACGTACCAATAAATAGATTATATAGAATATAAATTTAAATAAATAATATAAAAAATTAAGACAATTTTTAGAGTGTCCGCAGCATCATCCCTTTTTCTTTATAATTTTTTTATTTAAAAAAAAACGGTGAAAGTGATATTCAATCATTAAAAAAATTGTATTAATATAAAAAATTTCAATAATTAAACTAATTAATATTCACAAAACCACATAATAAATATATACATTTAGGAAAAAAATATATTTTAAGATAAGGAACTTGATATCATGATGTTATAAAGATAAAATAATAAATGGATAAATAAATAAAAATCATAAATTTGGCTGTATCTCAATTCTCATCTACAAATAAATTTATTTTGATAATATATAAGTAATTAAAATATTATTAACATGAAATTCAAGTAGTATTCATAACATATTTAGGCCCAACGTGAAACTCAAGCCCAATTTTTTTTTTTTTTATTATTATTATAAAATAAAAAACTTGGATCGACATTTCTAAGCCAATTCTCGATCATAGCATGGAAAACCCGACAGCTCAAATCAATCCAGCTAATTCAAATAAACCTTTCTGTAGTCTCGCCCTCGTTTCCTAATATCTCACTTTACTCTCTCATTTCATTTTGTGGTCTAAGTTCTTACTCTCAGCCATGTCTACTCAAGGTCAAGTCATCACTTGCAAAGGTACTTTCTCTTCTTCTTCTACACTTACGGTCGATGTTGTGTTGTGGGTTTTGAGAAAGCTGATTGTGTGTGATTGTGATTTGTGATGTGTTAAGCTGCGGTGGCCTGGGAACCCAGCAAGCCATTGGTGATTGAGGATGTCCAGGTGGCCCCTCCTCAGGCGGGTGAGGTGCGGATCAAGATACTCTTCACTGCTCTTTGCCATACTGACGCTTACACGTGGAGCGGCAAGGTGCCTTTTTCATTTACTCACATACTCTTTTTGTCTAGTATCTTGCAGTTATTGTTGGATTTAATCATATTTGTTTGATGATCTGAGTGGCGTGTTTTGAGTAATGAATTTTGTCTATCAATGTGTTTGTGATAATAAACTTACTTCTGTGTATTAACTTATAACTTTTGTTTATATGCATTTTTACGGGGTTATTGTAGGAAATGACCGTGTCACAGTAATCAACAAAAATCATATTGTTAAGCTTTGGCTTTGGTTTTGGTTTGTTAGTAAGGGGGAAAAAAACAATAAAATCGTTTGTAGTAATAGCTTCAGTTGTCTTGGAGGCCTAATGTTGGTGATGAGCATTTTGTGTAATATATATAAATGTATATATAATGCTCGTCACGTTAACATGAAAAAAAAGTATCTTTGTATATAATTTTTTATTGTATTCTAGTTTTGTATTCTTTTTTCAATGTTAATTGCTGTTAAACTTTAAAGGAAGGATGGTGTGGATGGGCCAAAAACAGTGGGTTAAGGTTCTGAGATGCTGCTAATATGATATATACCTTTTCTTTTATACACCGTTATAGGAGTGCAATTTGTTTTAGGCATTGATAATTAAGAATTTTTTCAGTCAGATTCTAGTGTTGTTGTTTCTTTTTTTTTCTTTTTTTTTTTTTTTTTTCTGTTCTTTATTTTGCTGCTAATACGATGTTTACTTGATTTTCTTGCAGGATCCAGAGGGTCTCTTTCCTTGCATTCTTGGTCATGAGGCTGCTGGGTTTGTACCCCATATATCTCATATCAGATGTACTTCCTCTGGTGTCTTTATACGCTAAGGGGAAGTGTTGATTTTCCTTTTTATTTGGTGATAGGATTGTGGAGAGTGTTGGTGAAGGTGTGACTGAGGTCCAACCAGGTGATCACGTCATCCCTTGATACCAAGCAGAATGTCGGGAGTGCAAGTTTTGCAAGTCAGGAAAGACAAATCTCTGTGGTAAGGTTCGTGCTGCGACTGGGGTTGGTGTCATGATGACTGATCGCAAGAGCCGCTTCTCAGTTAATGGGAAACCTATCTACCATTTCATGGGAACCTCAACATTCAGCCAGTACACAGTTGTGCATGATGTTAGTGTTGCAAAGATTGATCCACAAGCTCCCTTAGAGAAAGTATGCCTTCTTGGCTGTGGTGTTCCAACTGGTATGGATCTGTGCTATTGTCATAGTTTTCCGAATAGAGAAATATCATACTTAATCTTCCTTGCAGATGACATTTTTCATTTTCTTGTTCTGATTTACTGGGCTTTTCTATAGCTATTTCTTCTATTTTTGTATTTCTTGGGTGTCTTTAGATTTTAGATTCTAGGTTTGTTTTTGAGTTTCTCTCTTCTTTTATGGGGCTTCTTGTACATCATGTTCTTTGTTTTAATTATTGTTTATCTGGGAAATAAAACGTGCCAAAATATAATTTTTAAAAGATTCAACTTCCCCACTAACACACCTGTTCTTCTTCATTGCAAAAATAGTCAGTGCCTTAGTGGTTAAATGCATAGACACTTTCCTATGTGCTTCTATAATGCATAAGTGGTGGATGTTATAAATTTGTTTCTTTGATTTTTAATTACTTTTTAATTTTTAATAAGAAGTTCTCTCGTAATCATCTTATCCGTCTAGTTTTTCATTTGTCCTGTAGGTCTTGGAGCAGTTTGGAACACTGCAAAAGTAGAGCCTGGTTCTACAGTTGCTGTTTTTGGACTTGGGACTGTTGGCCTTGCTGTATGTGTCTAATACAACCTTCTAGTTCTCTCTTCTTCTTCATCTTCTTTTTCATCACATTATTTGTTTAACAATTTTGTTTAGGAAACAGGCCTTCAAGTCATGTTCTTATACTGCTGCCACAGTGATTGACATATTATTTTAATTGTAACTTGATAGGTCGCAGAGGGTGCAAAAACTGCTGGAGCTTCACGTGTTATTGGTGTAGATATTGACAGCAAAAAATTCGATATAGGTACATCTTTCGTATCTTATAGTAAATTACTATTTATAATTTGATAAATCGGGCATATAATATATGTGAAATGGTTTTCTTTTTTTTTTTTTCTATGGATGTATACTTATTTATGCCAATTGGAACCTGCAGCAAAACATTTTGGAATTACTGAATTTGTAAATCCTAAGGACCATGACAAGCCTATTCAGCAGGTCATTGTTGATCTCACTGATGGTGGTGTTGACTATAGTTTTGAATGTATTGGAAATGTCTCTGTGATGAGAGCAGCTTTGGAGTGCTGTCACAAGGTCAGTGGAGCCTGAATTTGTAGCACTGAATGATGTGTACGATGTTTATATGGTAGAACATCTTTGATATGCTCAAAAACTTTCAGGGCTGGGGAACATCAGTCATTCTGGGTGTTGCTGCATCAGGTCAGGAAATATCCACTCGGCCTTTCCAGTTGGTGACTGGTCGTGTTTGGAAAGGAACTGCTTTTGGTGGCTTCAAGAGTCGTTCACATGTGCCTTGGCTTGTAGAGAAGTACATGAAGAAGGTAAATGTGATATAGTCTATATTCAATTTTGTATCAACTTAATAATTTCAGTTGAGATTATAATATTATTCTCCTTTTCTTTGCAGGAAATTAAGGTTGATGAATACATAACTCACAATATGACTCTTGGGGAGATCAATGAGGCATTTCATTTGATGCATGAAGGGGGCTGCCTTCGTTGTGTGCTTAAGGTGCATGAATGAGGTGATCTATTAAGGCCTGCATAAGTTCTTCCAAAATGGCACTGCTGTTAAAGTCTACGTGGAAATTACATCCTTTTAAGTGGAAATAGTGTGTGTGTGTGTGTGTGTG